>UELV01139059.1:0-15112 GCA_900490015.1 Megastigmus stigmatizans
CCGTATATTTCATAGATGTACCCTCTCTCTTTTACTTGATTCCGATGGTGGGTTGGAGAATTCTTTATGCTAATATAAGTACTTACACATTTACAAGTTTTCTTAGCTTATGAATTTCTGTTTTATACCCGTAATATACCCATTTATAAGTCTTAGAGAAATTGTCGCTCAAATTCTAATAACTTATTATTTATTATGAGATAACATAACTTTGCTTTGCTGATCGTATTACAACATGTATTACATTTCGCTCGCATCACAATAATAAACATTTCGCTTCGCTCACATATTTTATATTTTCAACAAGGTCTAAAATTTCTTATATACTTACGAACTGACGTTCGATTCAACCACTTGCGAGAGCCAAAAGTAAGTAAAAACTGTGGATCCACCTAGCGAAGTATTTTCTAACTCGATAATACTCCGATAAATATTCCCTTTTATATGCAGTAACATAAAACATATCACTGGGTGGGAAGAAGAAAGTCCTATCTCGAAAATGCATCTGAAGAAGGTTCTATGTCGGCGTAGGCTTGAAGGTGTTATCTCGGATACTCTTGTTTGGGTCCTTACGCGCGCCGGTACAGGGTTCAGGCGTACTAATTTCGTATACACAAGTTATAATATAAGTTCTTGTCAGCGTCCTCAATCGAATGGACTGCGTTCGCAAGTCTCGACAGTCAACATGCGGTGAGTCGCAGATATAGGTATACATACTCGGCAATATTCACAGAAAGCTTCACGTGACGACTTCTCCTATGCGACCCTGCGTGTTTCACATATTATTTATATATAGTCTGAATCTCGAAAATGGGAAAGTTTATGCTATGGCCATAAAGAAAATATTTTAGATCATAGAATGGCGATATTTCTGTCAAATTAAAATTTCCGATTGCTGGTTCAACATGTAATCATATGTAAATTAAATAAAAAATATTATTATTTCGACGTGTACAATTTTATTTACTTAAAAGAACGAGAGTTGTCTGAACATAGTCGCAGTTATTTCAAAGGCCACACTGTTGAATTGAACGCAAATCGACTTTGATGCATTTTAACCACGAATTCGTTGTAAAATCAACTATTCATTCATTGACTTGACTATACATTGTCGAATCAACTAACAAAAAGTTGACTTGACTATAATTTTGTTAAAATAATGGCATGTTTGTTAAGCTAACAGTGCTATTGTTGATGCAATTGAATTTTTTTCTCTGTGTAGGTATTTAACACCTACTTAATATGATGTGACATACTGGCCTCGACTGAGCACCGATAACTCGTGCCGATACTGCAGAAATCTGCCATGCCCTCTCTAATAAAACCTCCCCAGAGCCAAGAACTCCAAGTCTACTCTAACTCTACTGTTGAACTCTAAGATTGGTATCAAACTATGATAATTTATCCATTTAACCAGAGAAAAGGCTTCTCTCGACATGTAAAATAGAATTATAGTTAATGTATAGTAGAGCAAATCTGGAGATATTTCTCAACCTGAAATTACAATCTTGAGAGATTTTATCAGATGCTTTGCTTAATTCAAAAAAGTCAAAGAGAGATAGATATATAGATATATAGATATATGTTTATTTGATAAATATTACAAAAAAAAAATTTCAAATTTTATATTCTCTTCGCTTTTTACATTACTTGAGAGAAGGAGAGAGAAATAGAGAGTAGAGAAAGAATAGAGAGTGTAGCAATTACATGGTTCATAAAAATTGAAGAAAAAGCGCAGGGCAAAAATAGACCTGGAGTGCGATTTTCTGATCCAACAAAAAGAGCATAGTTGGGTAGAAACATGGATTTACTGAAGATCGCTGCCAGATTTATATAATACGCGCACCTATATGCATGTCAACAAAATATATTTGACACGTACCTGATTTCTGAAGTTTCAGAAAATTAGTACGCTCGTTTAATAAGCCAATGCATTTTTTAGGTAGTGCAATGTCGGTCTCGATTTGGCATGTACGCAAGAATTTGATTTCGCTACGCATAAATCATGCTAAAGTTCCTGTAAAAATGGTATTACTATATTTAGTGACTGAATGCTAGCACATTAATACTTCCAGTTTAAATCATCGCCAATATTTACATGGTTGGTACTAAATAAGCTGAAATAATTATGTGTCTAGAGTTGGGAGCTAGTAAATTTAACTTTCGAAAAGTATAATTTCGAAAATGAATATTAAGATATACCAGGGGAATACGCCAGTGTGGGTAAGACGCCACAATATATTTTCATCGTATTTAAACAAACGGAACTATTATATAAGTTCGATTGGAACTTGTATTATCATTAGTTGATTACATTGACACTGTATTACCAAATTTCCACTTTTATTTTCCGTTCATTTTCGAAGCTTGTTGGAAACAGTGTAGCTCGATCTAAGTTTTTCAGGGTAATATGCCAGTCAACAAATGGAGGTAAGATTTTATTGAGACTTTGTCCTGTGTGACAAAGTTAAAATTTGTTTGTTTATTTATTCAAACATGTCTATTATCTACAAATGATAAATATTTATTTTCGTTAATAATAATTTGAAATCATACTTTATTTTTCTTATTTTGTAGAAATTTAATTGATAACAAAGGTGGCATCTTACCCACACATGTGCTGGTAAGATGACACTTTTGCAATATCAATGCATACAATCAAAGAGTAAAAGTTATGTTTCACAGATTTGTTTATTTTTTATTTCAACTTTTTCCTTAGGTGTTGAAACTTACCCCGGTTTATCTAATGTTTTTTTACGAATTATAATTTCTGCATAAAATAGTTTCAAATAGCATCTAGTTTACTATTATATTCATAATTTTTTATTATATTATAAATTAACCTTATTACTAGTACACTGAGAAAGGATCTTTGATAGTAGCCTGACTATTCTTACTTTATTCTACTTAGAAATATGTTCAGGCCATTTACAACTGAGGTGTTATATCTACTATGTGCTTTTCATGTACCACAATGTTCTCGATTTATACTCAACAAATATTATTTAAATGAATATTATTTTCGTGGAATCAGTTTTAAAGATAAAATTAAAATCATTCGTCACTACCAAATTGTAGTCTCAATTTTCCATATTGGCGTTCTGATTAGACATAACGAAAATATATGAATATTTGTATAATAATTATAAAAAGAATACTGAAAAATATAAAACATAAACGTTTCGTATATAGAGTATAAATATTTCTACAGATTCTATTATACTAATTGCAAAATTATAAAAAACAATAAATTCCTGAAAGTATTCATATTCATTGGCTCGTATTGATCGACTTTAAATTCAACTTATAAAAATCTAGACTTGTTGACAAATGAAACAAATGTATGGACGATCGAGGACAGTAAAGGGATACTAAAATTACGCGGGCAAAGCAGACTACAGCATGCAGATCAATAACTCGTACACCAAAACATCATCTAAACACACGGGGCCGCGCGTTGTTTCGTCTACCAACGCATGGTGTACACACATATATAGCCCAGCGTCCCGCGGCATCGAGCGTTTCCGCACCTCCGCTCTTCACTTTCCATATTTCGAAAACTCTGAATCATTTATCCGTGCTCAGCCATGCATGTGTGCCGCCTCTATACTTCTCTCTCGCTCTGGCTCATTTTTTTATCGTTTCTCCCTCTTTTTCCCCACTTTCGCCAACCCCCAGGGACTAGCCTCATGCGCTGCTTCGCCGCAGGGGGTGTAACACAGCGAAGCGCATACGTGCCTTGCATATTTCGCTTACTTGCTTGTTGATGCTTCCACCGTTATTTTTGAATTCTTTCGGGGATGGATCTCGCTGCTTTTTTTCAGAGCTCTGGCCTTTTCTGTTTTAGTCTGTATCTTTTCCCGCCGTTTTGTTGCATTTTTTAATGTAGATATTTTATTTTTTATGATTTATATACAGAATGAAATGTATGTTTATCAAGAACGTGGTTAAGTTGCAATTTTTAGATAGTGCTATTGTGCATGATTTGAAAGAGAGAAATTAAGACCGTGCTTATTCATTCTCAAATATTTGTTTAGATCTCACCATACATGATCGGAATCTATAAAGAAAATTATATCAGTTTTCTGAAAATAAAGGATGAATAAACATGCGGTGTACAAACCAGCTACTATTTAAGAGCATAAAAATATTATTTTTTCGCTTAAATGTTTGTAGTTGGATCCTGAACATACCTTCTTAATCATCAGTTTGTCGAGATGCGACTCTAAATATTTCTTCTTCCATTTCAAATAACTTATTTTCATTTTGTATCTTGCCATCTTTTTCAAGCCGCTAGAATCTCTCCACAAACGAAACTCTACTGTATAAACTTTGCAGCTCAGAACAAGGTGACTTGGAGTCTTTGCGTGGAGAGCTTCGGAACGACGACGGAGACGACGTAGCAATGTAATTAATAGGGAGCACAATAGCTGTCTCAACGTCGCTACTGCCCCGGCTGTTGTGGCAAGGTATACAGGCTTCGCGGTTAGCGGTAATGCGGCTCGACGGATGCACGCCGCATCTCCTTGCGGAGCCTGACGGCGCCGCGACGTTCGTATAAAATACTGTGTCACAATGGGGAGCTTCGCGCCCTGCATTGTGACGCTCTGCATGCTACGAATTATTGAACGTAGAAAAGCTTATAACTCGTTGAGGAACACCTATAACTATATCAATGCTTTCTTGGTGGAAAAAAATTATTCTGGACTAATAAAGCAAAAGTATAGGTAAATCAAATGAAAGTCTAAAAGTTGACAGCTACTGATTTTGTGATAAAAAGAAAGTTGCGATGCTTTCGTATAAAAAAAAAAGTTTGTCAATATCAAGCTTTTCGAATATTTGCCAAAATTTTGTAGGTCTAAATTTGTCTAAAAAAAAAGAAGAAAAGTACTGCCCTCTTTATCCAAACTAAGCGTAGCACAGCAAAGTAGCCTAACTTTGAAATCTTGCGCACAAAGTACCGGCGACACCAACTTTCCGACTTTAGGAGGTAAGTGCGCGCACTTCATTATGACGACAACGTCTGTACACAGTGAGACAAAGCTCAGCAGCAAGAGAAGACGCAAATGCATCCCCGACGCCCAGGAAACACAAGCGAAAGTGTGCCTCGCCACTTCCTGAATACGCACCGACGACGAGCAAGTCTCTGGCATTAGCTTGTTTGCACGAGCAACAGATCCGCTGCGACGGCCGTCCGATGGAGTATCGCAACAGTTTGCGAGATTCGCTACTTTAAAATAAGTCAGCTGTCAACTTAAATCTTCTTGTAGTTAAAAAAATCTTTTCAAAGCTTGATTTTAACAGAAAAAAGTTTCATAAATTTACAAGTTACAATTTCATAAAAGAATTTATTTTCTCGAAAATTTCTGATATTATTCACAGCGCAAATTAACGAAATTTATCTCATATTTTATGAAATGGTGTGTAATTAAAAAAAAACTCCTTACGAACAGGAAAATATTAAAAAAATGTACATTCATTATATGTTATTTTGATAGATGTGTAAGAAAACGAATATGGAAAGACAATCATTTCTAGATTAATCAAGTTCTTTCAAAGTATGCCTTTAAGTACGATAGTTTTTATTAAGGTTCACTTCTTGTACATTTTAATCTTTTCCACGATCAAAGTAATGATAAATTTTTTACATTCACTCTAATCTTTGCATTTCATTCAAAATTTATAATCAACTTCTTTGCAATAATTATATGTTATTTGTATGTAAGTATACGATTAATTGCTGTGATATCAACACAAGACTGATCTTTCAATGTTTTTTATTCTTGTTTAATGTAGTGCCGTCCCATATACTTTTATTTTTGTTCATATATATTTTATATAAAATAATGATTATTAATAAGTTTCTAATAACGGTGACTAAGTTCAAGAAAAGTAGAACACAAGAAATAGAGCCTTATGATCTACCAATTAGTGAAATGTATATGTGAATATATTGACGAATATTGATGAATTATGAAAATAAGACTATAAAAGAACAATAAAAAAATTATCGAATCATTGCGTTGTCGCTATGAATATCAATAAAGAAAATTGACTCGTAATACAACCGTATTTTGAAATTTATTTGAGTTATTTGTTATTATTCTATTTTTTGTTAGGTATACGACATTCTAAATATATGATGATTTATGTATATATATATATATATCAAAAGTACTATTTATTATTATATGATAGTATAAAATAGTCTTATAAAGAACATTTCGTCTGAACTTATACCAATATAAAAAAAGTCAAGGGCAAGTTTATTTACATTTACCAATTATTTTCACAACTGATGCCATCTCAATTAAGATAGACATACAAATCCACGACCTCCCTAGTTCTATTGCTTGATCACCTCACCTTTTCCGAAATTCTTCGGGTATACCACTTATATTCTTTGTGCGTCTTTTGCCCCGATAAACAAGGAAATTGATTTCCCCCTCAGCGAGCCTCTTATTAAGAGGATCCAGTCAATTTTAAAATAAGGGAACTAATTGTTAGAAATATATGATGCGCGATCTCTCCTAGCCTCCCTGGCAACTACTTTCGGCTTCTCCCACTCTCTCCTCGCTCATCCCGAAAACTAGTTTGGCGATACTCCAGCCCGGTACTCGATCAACTAACCTAATAACGTTTCGCCTACCCTTCTCTCATTCTCTCCTAAATTCATATGAATGTGTGTAGAAGTGCGCGGGTCACGCATAAGGCAAAATTCATCGAGATTCGTGCGCAAAAGTGGCTTTCCAAGCCAGGCCTCAGTTGAAAATGCACATGGTTTGGTAGCGTATCGATATAGCATCGGTTTTAATGCCGTCACTAATCGAAAACTCTCTACGTTGGCCGATAGTTAGAGTGGTGCTTGAGTCTTGCACAGAAAGAAGTCGGTTGACGGAAGCAGTTTCAAGTGTTTACTGTTAGGTAACAGAGAATTTCATATTCAATGCATAAGTATTATTAGTTAATATATTATTTTTTTTACTTTTCCCCGCAGCTCCCTGGATTAAATTTTATTCCAATATTAATATTTTGATCGGCTCTAAAGAATAAAAAAAATTTATACGTTTATCTACGTTTACTTATTTTCTTATTTTTGGGCTGAGCGCGCTTCATTTATGATCATTCTATCATCTCTTAAAGTTTCAAGTCAACTGGTTAATTTGTTCTAGAGAAAAATTTCTAAAACTTGATGCCGGTGGGTAGCTAGCCTCAACATATGGGATCTTGCGGTTTTTTTCTGAAGAGATATAATAGAAACAAAAATAATTGTTTTGTATCCATATAACAAATATAATAAAACATATTACATACACGCAGATACGATAGATATGGCATGACTGTGCGCTTTGCGTGCATATGTGTGTTCGCATTATTTATACAAACCTAATTAATGCATGAGTTTCACAAACCTAATGGAGAATTTATACTATAGTACTGAAATTCTCCGATAGGTGGCTACATTTTGCCTTTTGCTATCGGGCACATAATTTAGATTCGTATAGTTTACCTAAGGAAGCAACAGTTCACAGTTTAATTATCGCACATCTTTAATATTGTTATTAAATACGCATAAGAATATTTATTAAGAAAAGGGTAAAAACTTGTTTCACACTTTATAACGTATAAAAGACACATTTTAATCTATAAAAAGATTAATCGATAGGTTTTACACTTTATAAAGATTGATTTCTTATATTCACACTTTACGAAAGATGAAAATGTAAGTTTTACACTTATCAGTATTCCGACAACTGTGTGTGTGTGCGCGCGCGCGCGTGAGCGTGTGTGTGTGTGTGTGTGTGTGTGTGTGTGTGTGTAAGTGCGTGCGTGCGTGCGTGTGTGTGTAAGTGCGTGCGTGCGTGTGTGTGTATATAAAATATGAGCAATCGAAAAAAAAGGAAAAGAAATTAAAATTTATGAAATTATATTAATATCTTTTTTCTATGTTCAATATCGTTTTAATGCACTCATCAGTTGTGCACTGCGGAATGTCGATTCTACAAACTTATAAAATTATAAAATCATCTAATTCCGCTACAGTTAAATCTGAATATTAAGTGCAATTTGCAGAATATTTCAAACGCTGAAAGAAAATATTTTATAATTCATCTATTATTGTAATTCTTGATTCAAAATTATTCCAACGCTTGTTATTTGTAATGTATAAACCGTTATAAAAAGTAAAATTAAATTTGAGCTATAAATAAAAGATGAGCAAAAAATTGAATATTTTTTAAAGTTTAAGTTAGTTAAAGTTTGCATTGTGGTTATCCAACAATGCAAACTTCAACATTGTATTTTTGTACAGTAATCAACAATCTCAATGTTATACTAAAAATAATGTAAAAAATTAATAACATTTATATGTTTAAATAATGTTAAAATTTAATAGTTTTAAAAATATTTTATCAAAGATTGGTTTGACAAATTATTAATTTCATGTTCAGACAAAATTAGTACGCCTTAAAAATTTTTTAGTTTACATTCATCTTGAAATCGGTCATACCTATAGAGCGAATCGGACAAAAATTTTGCGTTTCTAGCAAAAAAATTGACTTTTTAATATAAATTGATACTTAGCTTCCTCAAATTTAATCATTGTTCCAATTTGTATGTATGAGTGTGTATGAGTATGTATGTGGGCCAATGTGAGGAGGTTCAACTCCAATGATGTACTGGTCCTCTAGTGTGTGTGTGTGTGTGTGTGTGTGTGCGTGCGTGTGCCTTATACAGACATTCTCTAAGATTGATGTATTCTCTACATAACTTAAAACTCATTTATTAAATATGAAAAATAAAATATACTTACTTAGTACCCCCATGAGATGATCATTTTATCGAATAAACATTTACTTACTATTAACTGCACTTCATGTGGCAAAGTAAATTTTGAATCTAATAATTTTTCATAATTATTTTGATCTTTTCTTGAGGTGTCCAACTCTCTCATAAATTCACTTATAGGTATATTAATTCATGCAGTTCTTTTCTGTAAATAGTATTAAAACTATATACTACGAATGTAACAATTTTTTAGATCTTGATACATTTTCTTTCATTTTTTTTTCATTTTAAAATATTAATCTTAATAGTGAAATACGCCATTGAAATATTAAAATTAATTGCAGACTACCTTTATTTCGCTTTTGCATTTGCAAAAACATCCCTTTCTTCGACATCTAAATTTTTATTACCAATGTCTTCTTCATTTCTACTTTGAACATCAGCATATTCATTACTTTGTTCTGTATTTTCATCAATTTCTTTATTTTTATTTCTTTCTTCAGTTTTTTGACTTTCTTTATTTTCACTACTTTTTCCACTTTCCTCACTTTCTTTTGCTTCATCTTCAATCGTTCTCGTATTTTCATATTCGATGTCTATTTTATTTTGATTTTCGTTCTCCTCGTCTTTTTCGTCCGCGGGATTCGACAGTGAACTAGTATTTATAATATCTACAAGATTTTCACCAAGGTTTAATATTTCATCGGCAGTTTAAAATTTACAAAAAAAAAAATAGTACATAAATCGTAATTAAATAAGAAACACTCTGCGTTGTTCGAACTCAAAAAAATGAATGATCAAATTTATATTACACTTTTTTTTTATAAACATAAAATATACAAGCCCATGATATATAATCTATAGCCCGTGACATTTATCTTTGCCCAGTGCTTTGATTATCAACGTGAAGAAATTCAAGCAAGCGCGGGTAACGGTGGGAGTAACTATGACTATATTAAGGCGGCTACCAAAGGGAGAGACTGTAGAATCTGGTGCAGCGCACCATTACCAGAGCAGACAAGATCTCGATCTTCGAGAGGTGCGGCTGCCTTCCAGATCGTCTAGCTCTCTCCAGGACCATATTCATCCCGAAGAAGGCAAAAGCAAGCGAGCCCGGTGACTTCTGCCCGATCTCTATACCATCAGTCATGACGAGATCACTCCGCAAGATCTTGGCGCACAGGCCAGAAAGGAACATCGGGCTCGACGAACAACAGCGTGCCTTCCGCACTGGCATCGACAGGTGTAGGGATAACACCGTCCTGCTCGGCACCCTACTAAGGAGCCGATATACCAGCTACAAGTCGGCCTTCGACAGCGTCGAGCACACAGCGCTTATCAAAGCGCTCGAGGTAGCGAGACTTCCACCAGGTGCAATCATCTACCTCCGCAGCTTATATAATCACAGCACCACGACGCTGGCGGGCGACAGATGGGTGTCAGCGCCACTCAGAGTGACTTTCTCCGCTCACTACCATCTGAGATGGGCACCACACTGAACAATAGACCCCTCCGCGCAATGGCTTTTGCAGATGACCTGGTTCTGCTCACCGACACCGTTAGGGGTCTCCAAACCCTCATCGACAAAACATCAACCTACATTCGCCAGTGTGGCCTAACACTTAACAACACCAAGTGTCATATCGTCGCACGACACGGTGATGGCCACCGGAAGAAGACGGCAATCGACGGGGCACGCTCCTTCAACATCAGCGGGCAACCAGTACGAGCACTACCGACAGAAGATAGAAGATATATGGACCTACCTCAGAATCGAGTTCACACCGGAAGGACGGAAAATGCAACGGCTAGCCACGACTCTCAGTCCACTCCTCCAAAAACTTACAAAGGTGCCACTGAAACCACAGCAGCGCATCTTAGCACTAAAGACAACCGCTCTACCCAGAGTCTACTACAAGATGGCTCTGCTGTTACGAGTCACTGTCAGCGACCTCCGCAGCGCAGATACGATGACGCGAGCTACAGTGAGGCAATGGCTGGCGCTGTCGAACGATACCCCTACAGGCTACTTTCACGCGCCAGTCGGAGCAGGAGGACTGAGAATACCATCGCTGAGGTTACTGGCTCCCATACATCGACGCAACCGCCTTCTAGGGCGGGCTGTCAACAGAAATCCGGAGAACATCACCGACACCTACCTCGCAAAGGAAGTTCGTCAATGTGAGAAGCGGATAACGGAGCGACGCAAGATCTACGCTACCAAAGCCGCCATCAAGGACAGATGGGCCGAGCTTCTCCACGGGACTATCGAAGGAAGAGGACTGAGGGATTCACTTCAAGTCGCCGGCCAACATCAATGGGTGACCGATGGCACAGCCCTCCTCATAGAAAGGGACTACATTCGCTGGCAAAAAGTGAGGTCTGGGTCGCTCCCAACGAGATCCCGAACAACGAGAGGAAGACACGGAGATCGTGCCTGCCGGGCAGAATGCCCACTTCCAGAAACATCCAATCACATCCTTCAATTATGCCACAGAACACACAAGGCAAGGCTCGACTGGCACGTCTCCGTCCTGGCCTACATCGGTCGGAATCTGAGACGCCAGGGCTTCCAGATCCTAGAGGAGCCCACATACAACACCGCGCAGGGACTACGAAAGCCGGACATGGTGGCGATTATGGGAAGATTTGGCGTCGTGATCGACGCGCAAGTAACTGGCAAACAGTCCGGCCTCGAAAGAGCCTACCAGCTTAAGAGATCGAAGTACGCCAGCATCCCGGATATCATGCGCAGGATAATGCAGGCGCCACCAACATACGCCACATCCCCGCGATACTCTCCTGGAGAGGACTATGGTGCAAGTCATCAACCAACGCCTTCCTCCAGCTCGGCACCCTCAACAGGACAGATCTCGCAGTCATGATGACCTGAGTGTTCATCGGGGGATTCATCGCCCATCATGTGTTCAATACCACCACAGCAACACGCAACCCCTGACTGGTCGTCTCACCACAATACTCTGCGCCTTAGGAGCTGCCGTCCTCAATCAGGCACAATGATCCCCGTTTCATCGTAGACCATCTACTTCAAGAATATATATATATGTATATAATTAAGATGTAATGTGTAATATAATGAATAAAGAATAACTTTTTTGATCGAGCGTTATAGGGGGTTCGTTTTCTCACCAGTATGATGGAAGGCGTCCCGCTGAACCTAGGTTCGCTGTCTCGATCACCAAATGCCAACCTTCGGCGTCCACGTACGCGAGAGTCGGACAACGGGGCTTCCAGCTTGGGGGTCACGGCTGACAGAAGGATAGGGCTAAGCGCTCTTGCTTATCAATATTCAATTTATTGAATTATATAGCATAGTGTCAAAACTATGTATCAAGCAGAAGGGGTAGTTATGCCTCGAGCGCTCTTCAAAATCGAATAAATATACAAAAGCAATGCGTAAGAACTTGCTATATCGAATGGCCAACCAATTCGTAGGGCCTTAACCATCTTTTTCCGAAGACAAAACGGATGGGTAGGGATTCTGCGATCTTTCCTTACAGAGTGCCAAGGGATGCGTAAGGAAAATTGCTGACAGTACATCTATGGCGATCCAATGCGTAGGGATTTTACCATCTTGGTCCCACAGGAGCAAAGCGATGCGTAGGAACTTTCCGACGGTACATCTAACGACATCTGATCGGCTAACGAATGCATAGGGACTTGGTTAGTTTTAAGTCCACATGCAAAATCAATGCGTAAGTTTTTGCTTATAGTAACCAATGCGTATGCAAAAGCAATGCGTAGGGACTTCACCACCTTGGTCCCACAGGAGCAAAGCAATGCGCAGAAACTTTAGAAAATATGTTCGCTCGGCCTGCCGACCACTCTGGAATATGAAATCTGTATATAGCAGTCAGTACAATTGACACAGCAAGTAGCACAAAATAATGGAACTCGAAGAACCTGCTACCCTAAGTAGACCGGATCCATACAGACAGAAAAATCTCCACAACATCAGCCGAGAAAGCCACTCGGCGCCACCATATCAGTGGTGAGATTGAGTGTAAAAAGGCCATAGTGCCGGTATTACAACTATGACGTTCGCTTTGAACTCGGTCCACAGGACCATTTAATCCAGGGGACGCCTGGGCGGCTTCGTCGGAAGGCCGTTAAACGATTAAACCTACACTACTATGGATAACAGAGACAATAATAGCCTCGCCTCAGATGCGGTCGGTCCGGAAGCCTCTCACGGGCCGGTTGGAGCCAGAAGTACTCAAAAATCGACGGGAATCCAAAGTCCTGCAGATAGCGATGGACAAATCAAGATCTCGGTGCCATTCGTCGAACTAACGTCATGTCCGGAATGTAACAGGGTTGGAAGAAATTTCATGTTCATAAGACCAACCGAGCTCAGGAAATATATTGAGGAGCAGCATGTGGCAGTGACAGCAGAATGGGAATGTACACCATATAAAAGAACTTTCAAGAAGTTACACGGCTGGAGCTGTCACTACCCAAAATGCAAGCCGATTGGGCCAGAAGAGCATACTCATAAATGTGGCAGCTGCGCAAAATCCTTCCCAAGCGCCACAGGCTTGTCACAGCACGAACGACATGAATACCGGCCGTGCGAAACGAGAAAACACGGATCGCAAGTACGAATGAGCCCCAGAAGAAGAGAGCCTCAGTCAGTGTATGGAGCGAAGCTGAAATAAACAAACGCGTCGAACTAAATGAACTTTATAAAGATCGGTGGGACGTTAACAAGATCATAACCCAGATTCTGACAGGTAAGACTTGTAAACAGTTCAGCGACAAGAGAAGAGGTCTTCCTGTACCTATGCCCAGAAGGTTGCAGGTTGAACAAGAGAATGAATCTTCGACAAGTGAAGATAGCGAGTCGTCGGTTGTGGAGATGGCACAGTCGTCTGATGATTCATCAGACTTTGTAGATGCTGAAAATACCCTACCAACCGAGACAGAGCCGATCGAGAAGGACGATGAGTGGCGAAGAGCCCTCATAAATGCCATAGGAGGGATTCTAGATGACTCCAATAATTGGCACGAGTTTGAGCTAAAGGTACAAGAAGCCTCAGCAGGGAACGTCATAGCCAGTCACCTGATAGAAGATCTGTACAGCCAACTCGTTGACAAAATTAAATCAGGACACGACCAGGAAGAGTGTACACAAAATCGTCGCCCTCTCGGCAACACAAGGAAACGACGTGGTGGAAGAAACCATGGTCATAGGACGAGTCAACCTTCGAATAGGGCGGAGAGCAAACGATTCTTTTACGTACGATGTCAGGACTTGTACAATAATGAGTCCAAGAAACTAGCCGACATCGTAGCAAGCAATAACCTGGGTCCATATTTCTGTATATGCGGTTTAATTGTTGTATTTCATCGTCAGGGTTATCGCTCGAGCCGGTAACCAGAGAAGCGATATTCGCTCAGAACGTTAAGAAAAAGCTTGCAAATCAAGCAAAAGCACTCGATCACCAATGGCCTACCACCATTAAGGAGATCAATACAAAGAAACAGGCGATTAAGAGTGAATATTCGACGGCATGGAGCAGGCAAATTGTACAAGGCCAAGGGGCCCGAGATTTCAGAAGACGCACCAGCAATGCGTGGTTGCGTCAAACCCTGCTCAAGCACTCCAGAATCGCTGATGCCATTAAGCTTAGAACGAATAGGTTGTGACGGTGCGAACCATCCCAAGGGAAATGCCAGGGGGGAGAAAGCGAGCGTAGCCTCGGCGATGACCCACCAACTGCCTCGTGCACTAGTCGGAAGAGCAAAAGGAGGGAAAACACTCATAACTGGTTTTGGGGTTATGTTTTGGTGGGAGCTGGAAGGAAAGGACGGCCACGAGGTTCCACCAGAGAGAGAGAGGGCCGGTACACTACAGCACTGCACAGCGCGGCGCGGAGAGAGAGAGCCCGGACTCAGCGTCGCGACGGCCGCGAGAGAGAGCACGCGGGAGAGAGTGCTCGAGGCCACCAGCAGCAGCGGCACCGAGACGTAGAGCCGGGAGAGAGAGAGCGCCGTGAGTGCGAGAGAGAGGCGCGCGCCTGTCAGCCGACACGGTAGCAGCAACGGCGGACGGACGTATGAGGCGGAGAGCGCGATAGCTCCCGCCGCGCAGCCACGCTGCGTCGATGCCAGCGAGAGAGAGAGAGTGGGGCGCGTGGAGAGGGAACGGGCTATCGTTCTCTCTCGGCTCCAACTCTCCCAGCGCATGGCGCGCACTGTACGCTGTGTAGGCCGGCAGAGAGAGAGAGAGAGAGAGAGAGAGAGAGAGAGCGCTATGCCACGGGTATAAACGCGAGAGAGAGCGCTATACTGGACATGCGAG
>UELV01139076.1:0-10722 GCA_900490015.1 Megastigmus stigmatizans
TTGCGATAATTTTGTTGCGCAGTGTATAATAAGTAAGCAATAATTTTAATATATATATATATATACGAGGGTGATCCGATAAGTACTTAGCTTACAAAAGAAAAACGAAAATTTTGGAAAAGTGGCGATTTATTTTTCAATATAGTCTCCTTTTAGTTCGATACACTTGACCCAGCGATGCTCCAACTTCTTTAATCCGTCTGAAAAATACGTTTTCTCGAGGTCTGCAAAGTAGGCCTCCGTGGCGGCGATGACCTTCTCATTCGACTGAAATTTCTGCCCGGCGAGTGACTTTTTCAAGTTTGGAAACAAAAAGAAGTCGCACGGGGCCAAATCTGGAGAATACGGTGGATGGGGCAGTAGTTCGTAGCCCAATTCGACCAATTTCGCCGTGGCGAGGGCGGAGGTGTGAGCCGGTGCGTCGTCATGGTGGAAGAGCACTTTTTTCTGCGCCAAATGGGGCCGTTTTTTTTTGCAATTCGGCGTCGAATCGGCCCAATAATTCGGCATAGTACAGCCCTGTGACCGTTTTGCCCGTCTCCAGGTAGTCGATGTAGATCACACCTTGTGAATTCCAGAAAACGGTGGCCATCACCTTTCCAGCCGATAGGACAGTCTTCGCCTTCTTCGGAGCACGTTCGCCGGTTGCAGTCCACTAGCTGTTTCGACTGTTTCTTGGTCTCTGGTGTGTACCAGTGGAGCCATGTTTCGTCGACGGTAACGAAACGACGCAGAAACTCCTTCGGATTACGCTTAAATAGCGTCAAACACTGCTCTGAAATGGTCTCACGGTTGCGCTTGTCGTCCGGAGTGAGCAAACGCGGCACCCATCGCGCCGACAGCTTTCTCATGCCCAAAATTTCATACAGGATATGACCCACGCGGTCTTTTGAGGTGCCTACTGTCTCAGCTATCTCGCGCACCTTCAATCGGCGGTCTGCCAATACAAGATCGTGGATTTTTGTCATGTTGTCCTCCGTGGTAGCCGTTTTCGGGGCACCTGGGCGTAGCTCATCAAAAACCGACATGCGACCACGCTGAAACTCGTTAAACCAATTTTTGACGGTCGCCATCGAAGGAGAAGAGTCACCGTACACAGCATCCAAGCGCTCTTTAATTTCTCTGCACGATTTCCCTTCCAAAAACAAGAATCGAATCACCGACCGATATTGCTCTTTTTCCATTTTTCTAAAACCCGCGGACACACTCGCTTCCACACGCGGTCAAAACAAATCTAAGAGTCCGATTCGGCTGAAATTTCGACAATAGCCGTCTAGGAGAATGTACTATACGATCGTAAATTTCTCTTGCGATAGTGGCGCCATCGGGCGGTGAGGCTAAGTACTTATCGGACCACCCTCATATATATCTATATGCATGTACAGTCTTTGGCTATTGCAATACTGTCCGAGTGTCCGGACAAATTCCAAATTTTTGGAAATGGTAATGGCAAGGCAACAAGCGGAAGCTGGGTTGGCATCGTTGGCGAAAAATTTCAAGAAATATGAAAAAACGTAAATATGTAAATACAAACGTAAATGTTATTAATAAATCTAGTGGATCACTAGTGTATGTGAGTACTGAGACAAAAGTAGAATTGCTTTTGTTTAGTTTTGTTTACAAAGTAGGGAAACTCTGTGCTTCTATTAGGGTCTATCTTCGTTGACAATTCCCCTTTTGCCACTTGGCGCTTTGGGTGCACGTTCCCCCTCTCTAACGAAGAGGCCACACACGCGAACGATGCGACGGATGAAGTAAGGGGGTGTCGCGTCTTGCGGAACTAACCGAAAGACGCAACGCCGCATCTCAACTGCCGTACCAACTGCCATACACTCTACCTCATCAAGGGTAACTCGCTAAACCAGCTTCGGATTACCTACAGCCTCAGCCGAGACAAGAGAGGCATACTTCTTTGATCCGCCGGCGCGAGTGTCAAGTATAAAATTTATAGCCTAGCACTGTATGACTAGTTATTAATTTACGCCAGTCAAGTACAGAGGAACATATACCGACACCGGATGTCATTTGCATCTCCAGCCAACTCAGAAGAATGATAGTCATATATGGTCAGAGCGTTGGCTGGATGACTAACCGAGAAACCAAAATTCAAATGTTTCTTTGTGCCTGCATCTAAAATTCACCCTTCCCTTTTCCCCAAGTTCCACATTTTTTGTTACCTCCCTCAATGTATCCGAGCCAGGAGCACTATAAAAGGAGAGACGTAACTAGGAACGCTCTCCTATCTATTCTCTTTTTTTGGAAGTAACAAGTCGTCTCCGCGCCACTCGTCGTAAGAAATTGTAACACGTGGTTAGATATTTTATACACTTTAATTTGGTATCAAGCGCGACTTATTGGAAACTTATTCATTATATTCAGCTATTGTAACCAATTTGAAATAATAATAAAGTAGTGGTTATAGTTATTTGCAAATAAAGATTATTGTCATTCTACTCGAAACATTCAAACCTTTTCCCAATCATAAAATTATCTTATACGCGCGCATGTTCGCTACAAAGCCACACCCACACAGCAGAAGGAGGATCTACAGCCGCATTGAGGAGGCATTTAGAGGCATCACTCTCATGCTACTTCCGACGATAAAATCAAGGTAAGCTTCACGCCCTGCGCATTATAATTTCCAATTAAAACTTTGCTCATCGACACCTATTAAATTATTGCCGCCCATCCGTGCGCTCGACGCAAACTGGGGAAACTCTTATTTTCAAGTCAATTTTCCGTCACTGACGAGTCATTTAGCTGTATGCAATTCAAGTACATTTATACTCTTCGTTAAGGCCTCCACACGAAAAAAGGAACAGAGAATAGATATAAGGAACAAGAAGGAACAACAGACGTGTGTGTCAATGTGTATCGTTGTGTATATTTTGTTCCTTAAATTTGTTCGCTTTCATCATATATATAGATATAGTAACCAATGCTAAACTTGTGTGTTGTGTAAGTTGTGTTCTGTTCCTTTTTTCGTGTGTAGGGCCTTACGCTCCCTAGACGTAACAGGGGCGACAGCTAGATGCGCATGGTTCATCACATGCACACCGCAAGGTGCGCCATGGTTGAATTTGCCATGCTTTTTGAACACGGCACTGGCAATCTCTTACTACCTATAATCTCTGACTGAACCAGCCTGCTCATATTGAAGAAAAAAAAAGTGACGCTTGGCGCAATTGCAAGTATATAGTTTACGTTTGGATTGCTTCTTTTACAAAGTGGTTCGTGATGCGAACATTAATTTGATTTTGTTCAAAAACAAGATCAGATATAACTTTTGTGTAACTTTAGAAATAAACGATGCCACCAACTATACAAAATGGGACAGCGGATAAACGCAGTGTAGCAAGACCTACAGAAAAGAAGTTAGTATGATTTTCCTAACCTCTATTTACTTTAAATTAAAGACGCTGTACATTAATAATCTTATACCTACCTGTCGTTTTATGTTTCAGACTAGAATTAATATGTAAAGTTAAATTTTGCAACGCACTGCCAGATATTGCATTTGATCCAAAGTTCATAAGTTATCCTTTTGAATCAACAAGGTAAATATTGATAAATTAGAAAGAAAAAAATGTAAGAATTACTGTTTTTCCAGAATTACAATAAAATTCACCTTTCTTAATAGGTACATCCAATATAATCAAACAACTTTAGAACGCAATTACAAGTATGAAATACTTACTGAACATGATTTAGGAGTTGAGATTGATTTGATAAATAGAGATACCTACCTTGGTGATCTCAATGGACATTTAGATCCAGCTGATGAAAAATTATTGGAAGAAGATGTCCTCGCACCTCAAGATTCAAAACGATCAAGGCATCATGCAAGAAGTGTATCGTGGCTTAGACGTACAGAGTATATCTCGACGGAACAAACTCGCTTTCAACCTCAGACAACATCTGATAAGGTGGAAGCAAAAGTTGGGCATAATATTAAGAAACACTTTAAGGTAATTTTAATTTATTTATTTATTAATTCAGTTTTATTACATGGTCATCCTTTACAAAAAAAATGGTTATTTATAATGGTACTGTTTTATTAGGAAGAAACCTTGTATATGGACAGAGAATCTCAAATACGAGCTATTGAGAAAACATTTGAAGACAATAAAAAGCCAATTGAAAAACATTATAGTAAACCAAATGTGCATCCTGTAGAAATTTCGCCAGTTTATCCTGATTTCAAGGTATCTTTACTTATTTGTATATTTAATTAATATAAGAGAGACTTTTTGCATATAAAAACAATGATATGAAGTAGATGTCAATGCTGATTTAATTTAATCACAAATTCCTTTGAATTTTTTAGATTTGGAAGTATCCATGTGCACAAGTTATATTTGATTCTGATCCAGCACCTATGGGACTCTCTGTACCAGCTCAAATTGAAGAAATGTCTCAAGCTATGATTCGGTTAGTATGGTGTCTGCTGAGAAAAGTTTTGTTTGTATATTTTTAAAAGAATTGAGTTCTAAAAAAATCTACTTTTAAATTGTAAAGGGGTGTGATGGACGAGAGTGGGGAGCAATTCGTTGCATACTTCCTACCACTGGAAGAAACTCTAGAAAAGCGGAAAAGAGACTTTTGCTCTGGTATTGATTATGCAGAAGAAGAGGAATACGAATACAAAATGGCAAGAGAGTACAATTGGAACGTCAAAAGTAAAGCGTCGAAAGGCTATGAAGAAAACTATTTTCTTGTTATGCGTGAGGATGGGGTAAGAAAAAACCTATTTTTTATGAAAGAATAATTGATATAATTATGATCCTATATTATATAACGTTCCTTTTTATTTAAGGTTTATTATAATGAGCTGGAAACTCGGGTAAGACTTAGCAAACGCCGGCAAAAGGCTGGACAACCTGCTAATAACACAAGGCTAATTGTACGTCATCGCGCCTTAAATGCGAATGAATTCCGCATGCAAAGATATCGAGAAAAGCAATTGGAACCTCCATGTGAAGATGATGAGGAGGAGGAAGAGGAGGAGGAGGAGGAAGAGGAAGATGTCACAGAAACACAAAAAACTGAAAATAAAACTGAAGAAAAAGGTTTGTTTCCAAGTATATGAGTATTTGAAATACTTTAAAAAATGTTGTTAAGCTTGTCAATCGAGAGATTCATGTTCTAAACATTAAATTTATTAATGACTTGCAGATGGTTCTGAAGCAGATGAAAATGAAGGAAAGGAGGACGAAGAAAATGATAAGAACGAAGGCAACGAGGAAAAATCTCCAACATCGTCACGTGCATCTTCTCGTGCCTCAAGTCGCAGATCCAGATCCAAATCAGCGTCGCGATCAAAATCTAGGTCAAGATCACCCTCAAAGGCACGCTCAACACGTTCGGCGCGTTCTGTGCGAAGTTCGAAATCGAGATCTCGATCACACTCGCAGTCACGATCACGATCACGATCTGCTTCACCTGCAAAATCACAGTCACGATCGCGTTCGCGTTCTGGCTCACCAGCAAAGTCAAACGCAAGCTCAAGATCACGGTCTGGTTCGCCAGCAAAGTCAAACGCAAGCTCGAGGTCGCGGTCTGGTTCGCCAGCAAAGTCTACCTCGAGATCACGATCCCGATCGGTTTCGAGGTCAAAGTCTAAATCTAAATCTCGGTCTAGATCCAGATCACGATCAGCTTCAGGCAGCGAAGCTGAAAGTGGCAGCGAAGCCAGCGGCAGTGGTTCTGGCAGCGGTAGCGGGAGTGGGAGCGAAAGCGGTTCCGAGAGCGAATAGAAACATAATGAGTTGTTCACAGTGGATTGTACGAACTCTTAGTAAAGTAGGCAACAATTCAAATCACATTCTGTTGATAAAAATAACATTTTTATGCTGAGCATTTTCCTTCGAACATGTAAATATTCTTTGTAAATAAATAAAATTTTATTAATGATCCAGAAGCTCATTCTCTTTTTTAAGTATGTATCACAGTATGAATATCCAAAAAATTCCAAAATTATTGACGGGGCATATTCCAAATGATTATCAGAGATATCTATATACTTTGCGAGAAGGCATCAGCAAGTTTCTTTTGACAATTTATCTCTTACTTTTTAAATTTCATCAAGATACAAAAAAAAATAAAGAATTCATACTTCGATATTAATTGAATGACATCAGCATTGTCAATAACAGAATCGTAAAAAACGTAATCCTTCATTATTTTTAGCTTAATTATACTAAAGATGTACTGCAAGTAGAAGTTTTTTTAAATATTTAGCAAATTGTGTAGTGTTATCGTAAATAGTTTAGTAACTCATTGTTTCTATCAATTGTACTTACCTACAATAATATCTGCAAAGTTTGATTTAAAAAGGGTAGGGATAAAGATAAAAGATTGATTTACGGAGATTTATTTTTATTTCTCGAACATTAGGACAAAATTGTAATCAATCGTTATTGTTATCGTAAATTTATAATGTTTGTAATAATTAATAGTTTTATATTTAATACCGACGAGAGTTCATAATTTAGTTGGTAATAATTGTTGTTCGCGGCAACGCAGGCGCCCCATACATTTTGTTTGTTACGACATGCTGCTCAACGAGTCTCGACTTTTTCTCACCTATACCATTTAAATATTATACATATATATGTATATACTATATATATACATATATATGTGTGTGTGTATATATATGTATATGTATATGCTTATATATGTATATGAATATATATATATAGATTTTTTTTTTCGAAAGACAAATAGTAAAACACAAACAGCTCGATTAGTTCGAGGAAGAAAAATATCGAGGCAAGTCGCGTTCTCGTACGAACATCCTGGCGTTGTCTAAAACATTGCACAATATAGTCGCTTTCTAGCCTATTACATTATGGGGTGGCTCTTGCACTTGGCATATTTTGTCTCATTTTCCTTCATTTTCATCGGCTGTGCTTCTTTGTCTCTTCATCATTGCACTTTTTTTTTTTGAGGAACAATCGGATCAACCTTTGCTCTGAATTTCCACGCGTTTACATCTTTCATCGGCATCTTTATGATTATACTTATATGTACCTAATCCTGTATACCGAAGTGTTGCTCAAAAAAAGTCTCATCCCTCACATTCTCAATGTGAATGTCTTGTGTAATATATGTATATATCACGTATTTATCTGTATAATAACAAATTGTACGAAAATGTACAATAAAAAATATTGAGCAAAGAATATAGTAAAAACAAAGTTAGACAGTCAACAATAAGCGGCATCTTGCTACAATCGAGCCTTGCTTCTTTTTTTCTTTCTTTCTTTCTTTGTAAGTTTGTTAAATAATCTGCTCGCGAGGAAAACTACATAGGTAAGTAAAGTAAACAATTGAATCTATTAACAAGTGTTGAAAATAATAACAGCGACGACAACCATTGCATTTAGTTCATGCGTGTCCATGTATCATGTATAAAAATGAAAAACAAATGTAGAAAGGACCGGTTGCGCAGGTTAGGCAAATCGAAAACAAAGTAGGTAATCAAGTATAAGTATTTAAATGTATCATCATGTCGTAAAATTTATCAGCTATATAAAAGTAACTACTATACAACGAGAAAATGACAGCGCATTCGCGCCGATATTATTACTCTTTTTTTTTTCTTACTTCTCTCTGACGTAGCCCTATAATCCTTATTGAGAATGTTCTGTAGAAATATGTAAAAATATCGAAACGCATGTATGGATGAACTATCAACACTTGAAATAGTATATTTATCGTTTATATTCAAAGTAAGAAAAATCTGACCGACAGATGAAAATTTTTCCAAGTCTTATTTTCAAATATATACTGAATGGAAAAAGGCTAATACAAATGTTACAAAGGTTCGTTTATATGCTAGTGAATGATATGAGAATCGTAAACAATGCGAAATACAATAAGTAAGTAAGTAAGTAAGTAAGTAAGTATATAGGTTGAAAAGGTTTCTTTTTATTTAAGCTCAATTCTTCAGCGTTAATTCTTTTCATCTACTCATATCCAATGATTCGATACACAAATGATGAACAACATTATAGCGTTACGCTTCTTTATTTTTATATACTTCTCGAATGTAATTCCCAAACGTTTACCGCGGTATAAGTGTAAATTTGAAGTCGAAGCAACTTGGGAGTGCACAAGGGAGTTGGTGCTTACGTTCATTGTACGTTTCACATCAGCTCTCAATAATTTGGTCTATAAGTATATCAGCTCGTTTCTTTGACAATTTTTTCCCTCGTATTTTTAATATATATCGTCCCTACTGTCTGCGGAGGTGGGCCCAGTGAAAGGAATAGTTTCGCCATCGCAGTTTCCCGATCTTTCTCTATTCTCCTGCATCAGCTCCTAGATAAATAAGCTTATCCACAGCTTCCCGATCGTTATTATCAATTTCTCTTTTGTTTCTCTTTCCATCTCTTTTGTTTGGATCGCAGGTGACGTGCCGACATTGTAACAGCTCTAACGTTTCGTAATATCTTTAATATATTATATGGATATCCATCTATACGGTAATTTGTTACATCTGTACCGAATATAGACAAACGTGAAACAACAGTAGTTAGGCCAAACAATGAGTGCAGGGACGATCAGAGCTCGCCCTGTCTACTCCTCGATGTCCACATAAAATTTTTGTCTCGTTGACTTTGCCTTTGCCTCGTCTTTCTCCGTCTATCGATATCATTCTTTCCGTCATTTTTTCCCCGAGTAATTCGCTATATTACTGTTTGGCATTACTTTACCCCCCATACCATCCTCGATCCCTCGATGCGCCTCGTTTCGAACCAGATATATCTGTCGACTTCCTTTTTTGCGTAAGTACTTTTTAGCTTTTCTCCTCCTTTTGTGTGGCGTAAAAAGCTCGCTTTAACCGCTTAACGTGTTCGGTTGTATATAGTTTTGAAAAATCAACGATATCGAGATACAACGAAAATAATGATCAAATGAAATGATTTGAAGAAGTTACAAGCTTTGGAAGGTTTTCGTTTTAAACTGTTTTTCAGAACTTTATTGCAAAGTAGTTCTACAATATAATGTATATATATAAAAGGATAGCTTTGTTTATATATAACAATAATAATGAAAGACTATTGAAATTTATATTATGACGTTTTAGTATCTGAGTACATGAAATATTTATTTAAAATTTGACAATAATTATTTGATTTATTCAAGTTTCCTTGTTTTTTTTATCTTCTAATTTTTTTTTGCTTTGGTATTTCGTATTACGTTCGTTAAGAGGTTAAATTTTTTATAGTGTAATTTCGTGTAGTTTTTTTTTTTGTTGTTCATGAAGACGCGACAGATCTACAGTAAAGCCCTGAGTCAACAAGTGGCACACACCCATAGTATTTAATATCTCAATCTTGTCGACGATAATTCAAGCTCTGCCTCGCTGAAAGTATACTCATCTCCTTTATTTCTTCCACTAATAGACACATGAAACTTAAATCTACGACATTAATGTAAGACAATGACAATCGCATATTTATGACAAGGGAAATCGACGCACTTTAGTACGCATACGACAGAGAAACAGAATTCGAAAAAGAGCAAGGTTGAGAAGAAAATCTACATCAAAGAAATCGGGTATTTGCACCAATTTTTTTTATTTACCTACTGCTGCTCTTGCTGGAGAAAAGTGCTCTAGTAAATCGATGAGGTTACCGCGATTTGTTGCAAATTTAAAAAGTAAAGAAAGTATAACAATTCAGATCGCATCGATGTTGTTGAAGAAATAATCATAGTTGTATAATAATATAATAATGACTCTAGGTACGATGGAATAAGTAATAAAAAAAAATCAGGCAATATCCCAACGACGTTTTATTCTCAAACCTGTTCATGAATTTCGAGAAGCTTAAGATGTACATGTTAAACTTTCAGCCGAGAGCTTGACTCGGTAAGGCGTCGACGCCTCGCGGTAGTAAATTTTTTTTATATAACAAGAAGAAACAACTTTAAGCATGACCAGCTTCCCTTCACTTGTAATAGGTACAGCGCATGGTGCGACCTCGCCTTTTAGTTTTGCTCGCGCAATCGGCTATTATTTTTTTTCCTTTTTTTTTTGTTCGCATTTCTTTCCATCCTTGAATCGGATACTTTCTTACTTTAATGTAGAGAGATACGGCAATAAAGATATGGCAGCGCGGGACTTCCGGTATCTATTTAAGATCATCGATTAATCAACAAAATCGCACGAATGCGGATAGCAGTGGCCGCGTATATTATGTAATAGGAAACGAAATCGCACACGATAAATTCAACAATCATATCTATGCAGTCCATCTGTTAAATTTGCAATATCTGTTTTGGTAACATTAGTTTTGTTTCTCTAGAGCTGTAGTTTAATATTTCTTTCTATCTTTCTTTCTTTCTCTCTTTCTTTCTTTGTTTGTTTTGATAATCAAGAACCGTCGATCGTTACACATAATAATGACTAATCAATCATCAATAGTCAATGATCGGTAATGATATAGCGCAGTGGTGCTGGCGGTAATAGTAAAATTGCAATGTCAATGACGATGACAGAGAATAACAGTATATAATATGATAATAATAATAATGACAATATAATCGTATAACGCGTATAATAAGTCTGAGAGGAAATTAATGGCAAATACTTTATACAACAATCACACGTAGAAGCGACGAATTACAGAATAGTAGAAATAACTATATTCATATAACTTTTAATTTTACCTTAATAATATTTATATTTATATTTATATTATATATATT
>UELV01139112.1:0-24544 GCA_900490015.1 Megastigmus stigmatizans
GCCATATTTCGTAAAATCTCAAAAAACGGAATTTTCGAACAAGCTATTTTTCTGATAACTTTTCAAGATTTATTGTCAAATGAGAAATGGGTTCAAAGAATTTAGCAAGGGTCTTACTCGACAGTTTTCGAGTTGTTTTTTCGCATTTTGAATACAAAGTTCAAGTAAAATGATTAAAGAAATATAATGGATTTTGATGAAATGGAACGGACATATTGAAATTCAAACGTTACCCTCATGAATTATACTTTGGAAATAGTTTTGAGCATCAATTACTAATACATTTAGCTGTTTAAATTTATCAACATTTTCATAACTTCAAAAAATCATTGACTTCTTGAAATAATTTTGCACCTTCAAACATGGCTAAAAATAATGCTTATGTAATTCATTTATTGGTGTTTTCATGTAGATATATTTGTTTCATATTTCCATGAGAATTTCCCTGTTACCCTGTATAACATCAATGTTCATCAAGTCATATGTACGCTTTATACGTTTGTCTTCACTGAAAAATCGCTTACCTTATTCGTAATTATTTTCCTCGCATAACGAATATTGCAACAATTTATATTTAGTTGTGTATTTTTTGGTGTATACGTTTTATTGTACATTGAACATTTCTATACTGTAAATGAAATTTAATTTTCAAAATGTCACTTCACAACAGTATACTTCTGACGAAGATGAATCAGAGGAAATACCAAATCCAGATAACTCTGGTTGTTCAGATGATTCGGATTGATAATGATGGCACTGTTGAAGAACTACCAAACATCACTTATCATAAAGTTAAAAAAAATTATCGAGTAGACCAAGCTAAGTTAGAAAAAAATCATATTTTCCATTGGGTTGATGGTAAAAGAATATATTCTGATAAGTATGAAAACGAAATGCTTTTGCCTGGTCATGTGAAAAGAAAAATTCTCAAAAATGAACCGATTCAATTATTTGAAACTTATTTTTCAACCGAGATAAAAGAGTACACCATTGATGCTTGTCGAGAAAAAAATTCAAAAGTTGAAAATTTCTAAATTTTTTCACTTTTTTTCGGGAAAACACGCCATATTTTTTTCAAGAGTGTTTTAGCAAAAAATAAGTCTCACCATTCGAAAGAACAGCTCAAAATACGTCGGATATGATCTTTTTCCAATTTTTTCAAACCTTTTTTTTAGTTGAAAAAAAGCCTTGAAAAAGATGTTGAAAATTCGGAGTCTTGGTCGTTAATGGGTTAATAAAGTTTTTGCTTTTACAGCGGGGCCGTTTTATGCTTTATAGCGATATCTTATATGCGTCCGCGTGGAGTTTAGAATGCGGAATTTTCACGATGGTGCATCACCTGATGCGGGTTGTAAAAATATTTATTATTAGTAATGAGGTTGCTAAATACTTTCATGATTTATAATCGAAGTTTCGGAATGTTCAATCAGTACGGTGTAATAAGGGGATCACTGCAAGGGAATGAGTTACTGCACCTTACCTGTTTTTATATGCTGGTTTACCGTGCAATCGGTGTAAATTTTGCTACTGAGTAAATAAGAAAAGTTTTATGCTGTGACGGATATATATTAGAATAGGCTATTATAGTTTTAAGGCACATATTTTTTTTTGCAAAGTGAGGTATATACGTTTATACGGAGAAACGTAAGAAAATAATTACTCGTAATATAATATGCATTTGTTCAAACATCTCATTAAAAAAAAACCTTATTTACATAAAAGTTATGTAAGAAAAGTTTTTGTTCAAGTCTTCGTAACGGTATAATATAAATTCTCATAATTTTCAACCTGATAACTTAACGATTTTTCAAATCAAACATAATCTGTATAATTAGAGACAAGGTATAGTTATATAAGAGAAAAGAGACCTACAGGCAAAAGTGGGTAGGTCCGTCTTGTAGACATTCCCTTTAAATTGAGCTTGATGTACGTTAAATACACTGCGCTTAAAAGCGTACTATCAAGCCTCAATTCCAATTTCGACGTTTGCATAAGCTTGTTTACAATTGTTGCCGAAGCGAAATTACCTTTGATGCAGTACACACACCCAGCAGCTCGGGCGAAAGTTTATAAAGCCGTGATAACTACTTAACTAGAGCAAATCCGAGCTGCGATTCGATATTGCGCTCAATTGTTTAGGAGAAATGGAATTATTACGAGCTACAATTAGTGAGAAATTGCAAGCGATAGTCACGTAATGTAGGTGGGAAATTTGAATTTTTCCAACGCCACTGGACCAGCAACAAGTGTTTTTCCATGCGAGCTCGAAAATAATTATTCTCCCAGCTGTGAGCATAAGATGCTAAAAAGCTTCGGAGTAGTTCGTTTTTCTGTGTTTGCGTATAAGCTCTGCAGTTTTATATGCATGGAATGTACAGTAGTTCACTTGTTTAAACTCCCCGAAGAATACTTAAGATGCTAGTAAATAGAATAAGTGCACGAATAATGCGAAAGCGAAATCCATTGTGGGTTAATGTAAAAACTTTTTCCTGGATGCGACTCGGAATTGAAATGCAATAGTTATTGTAATTTTTTTTAGTTTATTTAAAACGGAATTTATTTGGTACGAAGCGGGAATTGTGCCGTTGAGAAAACTCGCGTATAGCAATTTTCCGAGTTTATATAAAAAACTATATTTCCGAATACACTAAAAGAGGTAGTATAAAATATATTTTTTTCAAGTGAGCATAGAATTGAAAGGTAGGTAAAAACGGAATAGAATATTAGGTTATTTATTTAACGAAAAGCTATTTAATCTAAAAATCGATTTGGAAAAGAGAACTATTTTTTACAGATTACTTTTTTTTTTACTGTTTTTATACATGTACACGATCTGTTTCTCTTTTTATGTTTGTCCTGAAGGTTACATGAAAATTTTATGAAAAACACTCGGAGATAAAGATATTGGATTTTGAAGAAATAGTCAATTTTGAATTTAGAGTAGGACTGTGTACAGAAGGTATTTTCTTTTTCTAAATGACTTTTTTTTTGCGGCGTTATCGTATTTATATCTCATAAAAATATCAACGATATCGACCAAATTCCGTGAATTTTCATTCCAATAAATTTTCATGCTGTCGTTAAATTGTTCGCTTGAAATACCATACGATGATGGCTACCTACGATACGGAGGGTAGTGAATATGGATTTTGCATAAATTGAAGCACTTTTTTTACGGAAACTGATATTTCGTACTGTATTAACAAAACAGTTGTGATACGGGCAGAATTTTTTTCTGTGCCTCATTAAACTGTATTCGCACCGAGTAAACTCTACAGCTACGAAAATCGAAGTAGAAATTGACCAAGTATGGTCAGACATACGTAAGAATGTTACTCTTGATTATCTGCTATTATTTTTCTCCAATTCAATCGTGTAAATTAATTGAATTTAAACCATATTTACTCACTGTAAAATGATTAAATTCAAGTAAATATTCGTTTCAATCCACCCAAGAAAAAATTTATTTGATTTAAAGAAATATTTACTTAATCTAAGTACTGCAAACTATACTTGAACTTAATAGTTGTTTTTTTTTTCGATGATGAATATTATTATTATTGAGCAATCGCTGATCTCGGAAATTGTGTAATAAAAAAAAAGTATTCGACGTGAAGGACGCATTGAAATAAAGTTTAAGAATGGAAATAATTTTTTTTGCCTCGATAGTAAAAGCACATCGCGTGGCCAAGATCCTTACGGTTCGCGTAGTCGTGATCAAAGACATAAATTTCGAAATTATGAGAGTTTTGTGGTTCTGACTGTGCAAAAATATGTAGCTCAAGAAGTAAGCCCGAGCGATAAAGGGAAATTCCAGCTGTAGTCCTTTAAGCGAAAGAGAATGAAAAGCTTTTTCGCCATTTGAAATATACATGAATGTGGTGAAACAATCTCAAATTCAATTCTGCGGCTCATTGTTCGAATTTTCCATCACTCGAGTGTAACACTTTTTTAATTAAAAGTTTGCAAGTACACTGGTTAAATAAATTCTAAAAGCTTTCCCTTGTCCTTCCTATCGAATCTCTCCTTGTTTGTGACTACACGAGTAGGAAATTGTAAAGACCCTCATTAGGATTAGAGACTAAATTCGGTAATTAGTCCTACAGTGATATCCTAGGTGTTATCTAAATAAGGCAAGCGTTATCTAAACTTACTCATTAGTACTTTCTTGAATTAACTTTAAATTGCGAATTGCATTTATTTTAATTTGAAACCTTACATGTTAAACGATATCAAGTTTTTCAAAAATTTTAATAATTAGGGTTTCACAGTTGGGAAATAAGTTTAGGATAAATTAGATTGACTTATAGATGAATATGCTCTTCCATTGAATGGTAAAATTAAATTGTTTAAAGCTTTTGTCTTAGAAACTAATTTGTCAGAGTAGTAGAGAATCCTTGGAATTAAGGTACAAAAGAAATTCCGCTTTCTTACGAGTAACAATATGTAGGTACTGAAAAAATTAATCCAAGAAATAATAAATTACTTTTGAAAACTTATTCTGTCGTGTTATTCACACAGAACATCGATCAGCCAAACCAATTTTTGTAATACTTTGTATGCGTATATGACTGTATGAGAGTTTCTTATTCTTAGGGACTATTGATCCTCACCAAACAGTATCTTTTCGAGGGGCGAAGGTCGAAAGAAAAATCGTTCAGATTTAGTGCTAATACTTTCTTTGTGACGCAAGCACAATGAAAACTTTTTCCTTACTCACTAAATACATTGTGTATTAATTGCACATCGGAATTAAGCGCGATCGTAAACTTTTCCAAAGGTGGATGTCCTTTTTCTGCTCTATCGCTTGTTTACTTTCTTTCGGATTAAAAACTCATTCGTTTGGAGTAAATCTTTCATTACATAATGAAGCGAGATGTTTGAGCGAGATAAAGATTTTAATGACGGATACCATCCAATTAAGCTGAGTGGAGGTATTTAATTTGAATTTTGGTTTACTTTTTATTACCGGTCGAAATTTTATCGTTGAATTTACAATTCGAACAGCGATAAAGCTTAAAAGTTGTAACAATTTAATAGCGTTTAACGTATCCTTTAGACTAATTATATGCATAATGTATCCCTTTTTAATGTCACAATAACGATTGTAATTATAGTGAAAATGTAATAAGGATTTCAGGAATAATGATTATTTGAAAATTAACCTCATTATGCGGGATACCGATGTATCATGCATTTATGCAGATATTCCATCAAAACTTATATGCATTAATCCGCCACCATGATTGATTATAAGACCGATACACATTAAAGGCATTATCAAAACTTTACGTTTTATCTGCAAATGACGAATGAAAAATGAGATTTCGAGGAAAATTCGATTTGGCATGTCGGGGAGTGGAAATATTTATTTTTAAGCAGAGTGTAATATAACGGGATTGTACGAGTGCCTGTATTCGACGTTTATCGCTGTACTTTGTTTACCTATACAAAAGCGTATATATAAAATATACAGGTTTTAGAAAGATTTATGACGGAAGTTGTACAATAAAACGCCGCGTGTATTGCTTTGACGAATGTCCGTTTTGTTTGCAGTGAAAAGAATCAATGAGAAAAAAAAAGCTAAAGTGTTTTTCCAGTATTTTTCATGGTGCCTTTCGAGCTTTACCCAGCTCACACATTTTATATCATTCCATAACTGCGCTGAAACTTCGAGATACTCAGATACCTATTTGATGGGTGCGATCTTCGATGAAAACGAAAATAGCCGTTTTATTCGAAGTACTTGAATTTTTCTAGCTTTTAGTGCCGAACGCTTTCTCATCGTGAGGCATATGTAAAAACGATTTGATCTCGCTCTTAGCAAACGGAAATTTTGCAAAATGAATAGAAAATAATAAGAAAGTGCACGAATGTGATTTGGCATATTTAAAAACAATTCTTCTTTTCTCTCCGTACGTTTTATTTCCAAAAAAGAAAAGAAAAGAAAAAAGAGCAAGGAGACATCCGCATATAAATCCTGCTTTCGCAGTCGTAAAAAAGAGCGAAGCTCAGCTTAACGCCCCGGCGATATAAAACAAAACCAGTTTACAAAATTTTCAAATCCACAGGGTCTAATAACTCGGAGCAACATCCGATAGACCAATAAGAGAGAAGAAACCACCGAGAGGAATACCCATTTCTCACACAGACACACAACAACGCGGGCTTTAACATTGCAAAGTCATTCCGCGCGCGCGCGCGTTTCCCTTACGTATAAATAGTTTTCACTCCAGGCCGAATCCAATCTAAAGCTTAAAGAAAAAAGCGCAAAACAACTATGCAGCAGCGATAAACGTGAAAAAAACCAAGAACAACAAGGTGGCAGGTCATCTAATCTTTAATAGTCCGACGCGTGTACGATCCGCCTAAGAACATTCCGCGCTGCGCACTTAACGAACATCATCTCCACCACTGCCGCTGCGAGCGAGATTAACATCGATTCGTCAGATTTACAAACTCAATGGGGTATCGTAAAAGATGAGAGAGAGAGAGAGAGAGAGAGAGAGACACACCGCGTATTCGCTCGCGCGTGCAAAAGCTGTATAGAGCCAGTTATCGCGCGGCGTATCTTTTGTAATAAAACGCCCCTCTGTGAAAAAGAGTTTATTGGGTATATATACTGCGTGTGTGGGTCTGTGTGCTTGCAGTGCTCTTACCCTCTTCGCCGCCGCGCGCGATGCAGTTTGTACGTGGAAGAAAGGCACACGCCGGCTCAAGATGATTAAAGGACGAAACGTGAGCTTACCTTCCGCTTGCCTCTGCGTATATATATTGTGCGTGTATATATATAGATAGGTATTTTATAGGTGACTGGCTTAGCGCTCATTGGAGTGGAAGTAATCTCGCGAGTAGCGCGGTAACTTAGATAAACGCCTATTCCAACTTGTCTCGGTCGAACCCTCCATCCCCTCCCCATTTCGGAAATATATTCTTAAAAGATTTTCCTAACAATCGCGGAGATTCTTTTATTGGTTGCGTGGGGGTGGTGGATCAGATCCCGAGGGGTTGCGGCCAATTATCTCGTGACGGATTTATACGAAAATGCTCCGCGATCAGCGAGATTCTGCGGGAGATGCTCATAGACACTCGCAAGGAAAGTTGTCTGCTTGAATTATGCTTATACTGTTCCTCCCCTTATACCTAGATATATGTTATATTATCGGATGGAATCTTTTATAGATCTTTTACTGGCGGAAGTAAAAGTGTCTTATGAAGTTATGTGGGAGATTAAATGGGTATTAATTTTGACGTGAATCTTTTGCTCGCGTGATGCACGACTATAAGTATTTAGTGAGGATCCCATGCTTTTTATTGTCCAGTTTGAAATAATGACGTGGGGTGAATTTCGAGTGCTTTTTGATTTTTTTTTTAATTGACCGTATATTTTTCCAAGCATCAATAGTATATATATATATACTTTTTAATCTGAATAATACTTTTGAGAAGTAGTTTTAATTTCTAATTATAGCTAGCATATTTACATGTGTTAATTTTTAAATCATTTTTAAAATATCAATATAAAATAATATAGTCTAGTAAATATATTTTTCGTAAAAGGCTTAGTTTCTTAAGAAAACTCGGTAAGAGATGGAAACTAGTAAAAATACGTAGAACAGGGCACGTAAAAATAGAGCTTTGCACACGAAAGTCCCCTGAACAAAAAAATTGGATAATTTGGGAACGTCCAAGTTTTCTAGACGAAAATGACCTTTCAGCTGATGTAGGGTTTCTTTATTATTTTTAATAATATATGGGTATTATTTTCTTTTAAATACTTTCCATAGAAAATATCATTCATCAATCTTACATTTAAATGTCACATTATATTCGAGCAAATGACAAAATATTGGATTTTCGGATAATTCAGCGGTACACGAAAAATCGATTAGGTTGTAAAGTATATAATTTCGACACACTGACAGATTGACGCTAAATAAAAGCTCGTAAAAACCAATCCGCGCGCCAACGAAAACAAATATTCAGCCTCTCTCGCGTATCCATTGATCACACGCAAGCGACGATTTTACTAATCTGTTGTGAAATTCAAGCTGCCGAACAGATGTTCCAGACACGATCCGCAGCCGCGTTATTCCCGCGCCTGCCTAAATTGCCGTAACGCGTATTCCGCAAATTAAACATCAACGACAAAATATAGAATTTACGTATGGTTATATCAATTCATTTCTACACCAGTGGTTGAAATTCTGGTTAGCCGCGCTGTACACGTGCATTACATGCACCGAAAATAAGCACGTTACACGTTTTCCAAGCGCTTCTCGTGAGTAGGTATTATTAGTACATATCGAGGCCTTACCGACGTTTCTCTTTTAATGCGCATTTGTTTTCTCGCGCCTGTCAGCTGTCTCTTACACGTGGCAGAGGACTGGGGGGCGTAAATACCACGTTGACAAGTTTTGCTTAATTCGAATAAAATAGACGCGAAGTGGATTTTAGACGATTCGAGTCCGTACTCTATTATCCAATCCGAGTATATTTAACGATCAGTTTCCCTAATTTTTTTCATCGATCCCTGTTTATGCTACGCACATAACATTTATTTGCACTGTTGCAAGAACTACCCAAAGTTAGTTTCGAATGTACACTCGAAACTTGCCTTCTTTTTTTATTTTTAAAAAGTTTGGAGTACACTCGCTTTGTGTACTTAAATGTAAAGAAAGTTTAGTTTATTTACACACGAGAAAGTTCTTACATTGTATGCCGTTGTTTTCGATTCAATGCAATGACGCACAAAACTTTATGTAAAGCCTTTATTTGAACAAAATGGGGGCGTATTTTACACGCGTCGATCCGATTTTTAATCATATGCGAGAATTAGCGACAATTCGACATCGATTTCACCTAAAAGTTTTACCGGATATTTGCTTCACATAATAATTGGATGTTCGCGCAGTAAACTTTTGTTACCGCTTTATGATCCTTTATTTGTGCAATATGCAATAGCCAATTTCAATTACACACATAATCCAACATTTAATGTTTGGATTATGTGTATGCATATTATTATTGCGCGTCACACTCGATTGAATCAAACTCGAAGGTATAACGATCAACCTTTTAAGAAAATTTTCAAGTTTAATTATTGCATTTAAACTTACTTTTAAAAAACTGCAGATTCTCGTATAATGCGCATCTTCAAAAAACTGAATAAACAAGAGTTGATTTAACCATAGGCGATTATCAAGTATCAAAGTCGCGAATGACGTTGTTATACATATAATTTCGCAGGATAATTCGCCAGTCTTATAATTTTAAACCGTGCGCTTATAGATCTCATCGGATTCAAAGTTTTTAACAAAAATCCATAAATGAGATGTGATACGGCAATTTGTCAAAACGCGTTCAGAAGAGATTCAGAAGCATAATTTGCCTCGACGTACGCACAGGAAGAAAGTGTTCAAATTTGAATTATTCAGCATTATTAAAATGACAGCGATTATGTCGTCGATGCGGGACTTCTGGGAAAAAACCCGCGGCATCAAGACAGCAAGGAGCTTTTATCCACTATCCTGCTATATGCAGCGGCTCGCATAATTTAGCATCCTATTAATTACAATATTAATAGCATAAATTTATTTCGTTCATCCCGCGCGGGTAGCTATAATATCCCATCATCGTTTAACGATGACTACATTCTCTCTCTAATATATCTAAGGAATCCCTACTTAATTATAAAAACTGCAGCTATCGGTAACTTTAATGACCCGTAATTTGTATTTAAAGCTGGATCCTCTAGATTGATTGTTAAAAATAGGGGAGAAAAAATCCTCGGGGTTGTGAAGTAATTAACCGTAACTGAGCCGCCAAGTTTTACTCTCTCTCTCTCACTCTATTTCCTCCTTTTCACGGGGCGCGTCATTTGCAACTCATTAATTCACTGCCCAAGAATAAAACTTCGATGCATCAGGTGCAAACTCAATTAAGTTGGGCGAACGTGTATATACGTATACATGTGCCAGGTTTACTCGCAGCCTCGTATAACAGGGCATAGAGTCGAACGAAAAAAAATTTCAAATGCAAATCCGTTGCAGCTGCGACGTAACGACGTTCCCACATAAATTAAAGCTCGCCCGCAACTTTCTCAAATTAAAAGTGTGCTAAATGCCTACGGGGGCGACAAAATAGGGCTTGTGTTTATTCGAGTTACTCTCTGGCGTCTCTTTATCAGCAGCGCGTCAACTGCGGAGGCTTTAATCAGATTTTGCATTATTCATTTGTAGGAAAGGATAATTGATTGTTCCGTGGATACAATGTCCGATGTTTTTAGGATGAAACTACAGATTTCATTGGATTTGCTTAACTTGTTGATTGTCCAATACTTGAATGATTGGGCATAATTCGATTGTAGGATTCAAATGATTCAGAAGTGTATGCCAAATTGGAACGTATATTTTAAAATAAATTTCAATACTTTTTATAATCGTTACTTGAAAAACTTTGAATTTCTTTAGAGGAGCTTAAGAATTTACTGGAGCGAATTATTAATTATTAAAATCTCGAAACAGACAAATATTTCCGAGAAAACTTTTATTAACGACAAGCAAATTATTTTACACCGTCATTGAGCAAAAAAAATATAATTAAAAAAAAAACGAATAGCAAGAAATGGCTGAAAATAATTAAATGCTTTGATGATAGTTTTTAATAATCAGAGGAGCGCTCTCTTAAACGAAAATTTTATGTCCTCTCCGTGCTGCTACTGCGTGCGTGTGTGTGTGTGTGTGTGTGTGTGTGCAGTCGAGTGGAGCACACACATACTAATGAAATGGTTGAACTTGTGCGGTTTCGACGTAATTAGTAAAATTGTTTGTTTTCATTTAGCTCGGTTGTGTCACACCGGGACAAAGTTAACGACAACTTATTATGCACGATAATTTTTTAATAACAATGCACAAATGCATTACGTTCGCTTACATACGAGCAATGAATTCAATCAGTCGCAGAAGCCGGACTTTCGCTTAATAAGAATCCCAAAGAAGCTTTTGGCAACGTCTCCTTTCTTCAGAGACGCAACGAAAATGAATCAAATTGAATTAGCTATTTTTACTTAAAAAACATTACGCGCAGCCGGTGGTATAAACTGATAAAAGTCGCAACGCGAACCTGGGGGTGGGCAAATAAACTTATAAAAAGCCATTAGCCCATATCCGAGGACAAAATAGATTTTCCCTCGTCCCGGCTCTATCCGTGCAATTTTCATTGGTCTGCGCTCACCAGAGAGAGAGAGAGAGAGAGAGAGAGAGAGAGAGAGTGAGATCGAGATTAAAGATAATTCGAGCGGATATAAAAGCCAGTCTTACTCTCCTCTCTCTCTCTCTCTCTCTCTGGCAGCAGTAGCAGCAGAGTAAATTCAAAATTCTTTAGTTTAGCGCAGTCATGGGGCTCAGAGGCGTACGAGATAAAGAGCTCTCTTCATCTGGATGGGGGATAGGAGGAGGAGGAGGAGGAGGAGGCGAGATTCCTCTCCTTTCTCGGATTTCACTTACGGATAAGAGAATTAGAATTGTGTCGCAGGTCGCCAGGCCGATAAGCAGATAGTTGATGGAGGACTTCATTTGGGGCCTGGAGAGTACGATCATCGAGATAGCGTTGCCCATCAAGCCCAGCAGACTGACCACATTGAGCAATAGGCCATAGATGAGGAACTCGACGAAGCCATCGTTCATCTCGATGCAGGACTGCTGAATCGTTCTATTTCCGAGGACCGTGGCATTGTTGCCGATCCAGGATTGGTTGTTGCTCTCGCCCATGTCCTCGGTGATGTTGCTGTCGGTCCAGTAGACACCCACCGGACTAACGGCCGAGTAGACTTCCGTGGTCATCGTCTCGGCTGTATATGTGTGCTTGGGCGGAGGCGAGCCGATCGGGCGCTCTCCCCCTCTTCCCCTTTAACTGATCGCCCTCGGCTGATTATGCACTGGGGACACACAAATTTTCTTACATCCTATAATTTATATATACCGCTGATCTACATCTAAATACTATCGGGTCATGGCTGTGTGTGCGGCTATTTCTCTCTCTTTTTTTTTTCTTTCGCCTCGGATGTGTTTACACGGGCGTTGGGGTTTTGTGTGCAGGGGGTTAGGGCATATAGGATGACGGCGGCAGAGGGATACTTTAGCGTATAACTGTTGCTGCGCGCGGCCCCCCCATTTCTTTTGCTTTCTATATACGCGTAACGGCCAGCGGATGTTTTGTTGTGGGGCGGGGGTCGTGAGTTGGTAGATGTGAGTTGACGTGGTTTTGTCCGATGAATTCCGCTCCCTTTTCTTTCTTTTGCGTGGGAGTTTGTGTGTATGTGTGTTCTTTTTAGTTCTTACGTCTTGCGCCGCCACGGGAGTGTAGGTCGTGAAAGTTGTGCTCAGTGGTGTGTACGTGTATGTGTGTAGTAGGGAGAGAGAGAGAGAGAGAGAGAATTACGGTTCGATTTTTATTGCGAGCTTGGAAATTTTAAGAGCTTCCGACAGCTTTACTACAACGACACTCGAAATCAGCGCGTCGCGAAGTGGCGAAATAAGTTTTACGCCCTGGTCTTTTTTATTATTATTATTATGCTTTTGTCTATACCGCGGATTTACGGAATTTTCACTCTTTCGATAGTTCGGGCGGTTGTCCGAGATACGATTGACCTTTTAAAATCGGATAACGGCTTGCCAGTTGTGTGTCACAGTGAAAAGTTTCGCTTTTTATTTATATTACAGCTTTGTTTTGCTGCGGTTTACTTGTGCTACTTAAATTGGGTTCCCATGGCGCCACCGATTATAACTTTTTTATTAGCGCTTTGAATAAATAACATTTTGTTTCTTTAATAGATGAATTAATTGCTTTTGAATATATTTCAATGTTACATATTCTGTAGATTTAATTATGAAATTGATCGGATATTTAATATGAATTTAAAATTGCGTAGTGTGTTTGCATGAATTATTTTATTAATGTTTTAAACAAAATGCGCGTGGATGCAAGGCTATCGTAAAGTTAATATTAAAAGTGCAGCTTGATCAATTATTAAATTTAACTTTTTATGCACTCGAGTTATGCAAGCTTCATTAAAATATTTTGTTTAAGCATCATTTTTGAAAGTATCTCTTTTACGATTACCATTCACCAACTTTGATGATTATTTTGTTTTATACAACGCGTAAAGTATCAGAAAAAGTTTTAAAATAAAACGTTTATCCTGCGGAAAAAGTTACTTTTTAATTATATCCCGCCCTTTCAGTCATGCAACAATATTGTTTAATACACTTTGTCATAAAGGGAGAAAACGAGAGTCGTGAGAACTAAGAGGTAAGAGAGAGAGAGAGAGAGAGAGAGAGAAAGAGAGAGAGAGAGTTCTTTAGCGACTTGAAATTAAAATCGTTTTAAAGAATGCGATAAGTGAGACTTTAAGTAAAAGTTGAACGCGAGTTCTTTTCATTTTTCAAGAGAAGTCTAACGGACTTTGTTTAACACAGTTATAGAACATGAGGTAATTATTTTCTTCAATTTAAAAGCTTATTGTATATATATATATGTCGAATGAATTCCTCGTTACAAAGTATATATTCTTTTCTTGTCTTCCCTTTTTTGTTTTAATACAATAAGTATAAAAACGATGAAAGTTGCCGGCGACGCTATAACAGTTTTTTTGGCGACACATGCCGCAATCTATTTCGCATTGTGATGTCACACTGCTGCAATGTATGAAATGCAATATGTTTCGGATTTTCGTCCATAACAAGAGGCGAAAAGTTTATGATGGTATTATATCGATGTTTGATAGAATCTGGGACGGTATCAGTACCTATAATGGTACAATGAAGAATTAATATCGTAAAGTTTGTTATAATTAACATTCTTACATATCTGCTACAACTTTTTCTTTTTTTAAATATAAATAATATTAGTGTTCCCTTTGGTTTACAAAAAGCAGCGATTAAATGGATTAATGTAATTTAAAATTACGTTGAGAAAGATAAAAGTTTTTCGAGGTAATTTTTTCTTATATTCGTAAAATAAAGGAAAACCTTCATTTGGGCACGTCTCGATGAAAGTGTTTGTTAAGCAAAATCTGAAAATGTTTAATTAAATGAGAATGTTTGGCGCGAAAGTTGTACTGCAGTTATTTACCAGCCGCATTAATTTGTAAAATAAGTCTCGCGAAATCTGACGTTCAAGCTGAAGGTAAATAACGCCACGAGCTATTGTACAATTTTATTGCGCGAAATTTCCAGATCCCTTATCAAAGCAAGAATGAATTATTTAACGTTTAAGTAGGTTAACAAACGTATACACAGGTGACCGAAACTTTGTCCAACTGTGCAAAACGACAACACAGAGGGCAGAATATTTTCAAAGTTCTTTACGATTCACCTACTAGGGGTTCGCCTTCAAGATTCGAGAATATTTACGTTCTGTCGTCCAACTTCCTTACCCCGCCCTTCTCCTCTCTCTCTCTCTCTCTCTCTCTCTCTCTCTCTACGCGTGAATTATGACTCTGCGCACCCTTATCGTGCGCGGGACACAAGATTGGGCGTCGGGGCGAAGAAAAAAAAAGAGGAAGAAGAAATTTATTCCCTACCTTCATTGATGCTTTTTGGTATAAGCACGTGGCCGCGAGTGTGCATGCGCGCGCGCGTGTGTGTGTGTGTGTGTGTGTGTGTGTGTGTGTTACGTATACGTGTGTGGCGCGAGAGTTAAAAATAGTCCTTTTTCACTGCGAGCTTTAAATTAAGCGCCCGAATTGAATTGAAAATAAAAGCAAACTTTCGATGCGAGAGAGAGAGAGAGAGAGTTTATTTTAGAAGAGCGCACGAATCCGAGTACTCGTGTAAAAATGTTGTTGCGCTCGCGCGCTCGCGATAAGCGCCGACAATATAAAGCGCCGACGTAATGTAAATTAACGCGGAAAGGATCTTTGGAGGATAAGTGGATAAAGGGGGCGCGCGACGGATTTAGCCGGACGACATCGCATTTAACTTTCGTACTTTTTAATTGTATCACTTACAAAACTTTTTCACGGGCTCCCAAGAAGGCGGAAAGGAAGTTTATTCTTTAAATTTATGTACTTAATAAACTCTCGGATCATAATGGTGTAATTCAATTTACTGCGGGTACTTGTCAGTTTTTCTTCCTTGCGTAATTCTTACCCGTGATTTCCAAGATCTGTATACTTATACTTTTTATAGTTTCGCGAGAAGCTTGATATTACGCGCATTTAATTAAGATATTGTAATTAAATTTTCCAGTTAACGGTTTGCGCGATTATAAATTCAATATTATATTTGTAGGATTTATTATTGTAATCTGGATACCGAAGGGCTAATCTGGAGAAACCAATTATTTGTTAATTCCATCGTTACTAAGAATAAAAGTAAATGCACATTCCTTTTCCCTTAAAAATTTATCGATTATTTGTTTTCGGATATTACTTTGTACGAAAGACAGTCTACCGATAAAGTCAATCTTTCTATAAAATTTCCTTTGTAATCTCCATTAAATATTTGATGTATGAAATTGTGAAATTAGCCTCAATATTTGAAAAAAAAAACAATTAATTTACTTCAGAAATATGTATACAGAGTAAAAGTTTCAAATATTTTTCATACTCGTTTCGCACTATATCAAATTGGTACAAAAATGTGTGCTTGAGAGAAATAAGTTGAACATTCCAGTGAAAAATATGTTTCATCAATTGTTGTGTATTACATACTTTTTATTTACTGTATTTCTCGCCTCATCATTTATCAAATACTTACAAAATTGCCTTTTTCACTTTAAAAATTTTCATATACTACGACATTTATAACATACATCAAAGAAGATATTTAATTACTATACAATATTATTTATTGATTTAGAATAAAACGGAAAGGGCCAAAGTTATTTTTAACAGAGTTGAAAATCAGCTTCGTGCAATCAGCTGAAAAATTCCGCGATTCGGTATACATAATCCAGCTGTAAGGATGTCGTTATACAATGTCCCGGGTACAGAATCTCCAATTTCCTAAGAAATCCCTCATTTCTTTCGCGACGCTCGAACTCTTTCTCTCCCAACGATCGAGGCTAGAATCAATTTCTCGATTGAAAAAATATCGCTCTCTCTTTCTCTCTCCGCTCGCTGCATTTGATGAATCGTAGCTACGGTTCTCTCGCGAAAAGAATGGGAAAATGTGTGTGTGTGTGTAAAAAACGGGGGAAAGAGGCACAAAAGTTTTACACACCCATTAGCGGCTGCAGCGACGGCGACGGCGACGGCAACTCGGCACTTGGTCAACTCGCACAGCTGACTCATACAGAGTGCAGAGACAGAGAGAGAGAGAGAGACCTTCGATCTACGTCGCGCACTATAACGATTTCGATGATCTGCATATACCGAAGAAAAATACGTATAGCCTTTCATCACCACTCTCTTACAACAAAGGATTAAAAAAAAAAAAAAAAGAAAAGAAAAGGTAGAAGAGTTATGGATATGGGTAAAAACAATCATTTTTCGTTGGCGCGCGCGTTAATGCCGATGAATCGATAATCTTATATTTACGAGCGAGGCTCGCGCGCGCATAGCGTTGATTCATGCCATTTTGATTGATTCAATAGTCCATGAAATCCTATAAATCTTCAGAGAGAGAGAGACTCGCGTGTGTGTGTGCGCGCTAGTACGGAGCTGGTGTAAAAGTACATCAAGGCGAGACGCGCGGTGAATTTGCATGAAAATCGCTTTGAAATTCTATCCGCTAAATTTCTCGGTTGTCGTGGCGAGCGAAAATCAATTTCTCTCTCTCTCTCTCTTTCTAGTGGTGCACGCTCGGGGGCCGCGGGTTGCGGGGAGCCGCGGGTTGCGGGGAGCCGCTGGAAGTTGAAAATTATGGGCTGGAGCGTTTTTGCGCGACGACGAGAGCTGCGGAGCAAAAATTTTAAGCCATTCGAGCTAACGCTTATTCCGTAGCCCCCGCGAGAATCCGTTAGCCTTTCCGAGCATTAACGCGAGAGAGAGAGAGAGAGAGAGAGAGAGAGAGAGAGAGAGAGAGCCGGAAATGCGGGATGCTACTCTTCGCGGTAGTGATTAACGCCCGAGATCTAAATTTCTCTCTCTCTCTCTCTCTCTCTCTCTCTCTTACGCAGATTGTGATCGTTTGTGAACTGAGCGCGGGATATATAAGTTTTCGCTGCGCTACTGCAGAGCTAAAAAAAATCACTTTTATACGCGAAGGATCAGGAGCTCGGAGCTACAGTCTTGCAGGATCTCTCGCTCTGCAGACTTCGGTAGGCTTCATATAATCCGCGGAATTAAAGTTCTTAACGAAGTTGCAAGGCACGGAATTTAAGCTGTAGAATTTATTCCTTCTTTCGTGCTAAACGAGCGAGCGAGCGAGCGAGCGAGTTCGTAGAAGCTGAAATAACGATTCGAATATAGGTATATATCCTTTATTTTCCGTTATATAGTTGCGAATATATAATATGTGGATATTCGCGCGGTGCAGCGAAACTGCCAATAAAATACATCTTTCCCGTCCGACCGTCAAGAATTACGAGCTGAGAACTGCATGTACACACACACACAGACAAGGCAGTTATATCAATCCTATATAAACAATCGGAAACTACACCCGACAAGCCCTTGACATTCAAAATATCAATAGATATACACATAGAATCGCCACTTTATAGTAAATTGCTAAAAGCTCAGTGATTTAAAATACCGATTGTCTAGTTTATAGTATTATGTATCAAATGCAGTCGAAACTCGAAAGCGAACATTTGTTATCGCGTATATAGTCGGGGGAAAAGCGAAAATGTCCCGGAGCAAGTAATACACTTTATCAGGGCGCATACATTTCGCCAAGAGAGAGAGAGAGAGAGAAGAGATTAAGAATTTCCCTATACGCTAAACTATCAGCACCCATTTTATCCCGCGTTTACATGCGACCGAGCAGCACTGCGCAACGACTCGTAAATCACAAATTCGCCCGCCATTACAGCAAAGCTCATATGCATTATAATACAAACCGCTTACATATTATATATATACACTTGGCTCGCCTAAAAGCTTTCGACTATATTATAAGAAAATTGCAGAAGTGGAATCGTCAGAATCGGCTAGGTGTAGATTCGAGCTTATAAAAAGGGGCCCAGCCTCGCGCAAGAGGATATTATAAGGAAACCACGTCGCTCCATTATATACTTCGCGTCTGAAAGCAAGCATCAACTGCTACCCGCAAAACATAAATAATTCGTCAGCGCGGCGGGGAAAGAAAAAGGGAAAGAAAGCGGAAGAATGTAACGTTATACGTGAAAAAGAAAACTCGACACCGCGCGCAGTGGCAGTGGCAGCCGCGCTCTCTCTAACGGACAAATTTCTCCGGCAACGGGGTGGAAAAATAACCCGCGGACCGCGAAAAAAAAATGTATATAACGAGCTGCAGGAACGTGTCTATCCGTCACGCGCTGCGTAAATATAAACAATTCATGTGGGCCACGAAGAGCAAAAAAAGAAAAGGAAAAAATGTGAAGAGATGAGTTGGTATGTGTTTAGAGAGATCTTCTCCCATCCGTTGGCGCTCGCAAAGTCGAGTGCAGAGAATACGAATGCGTTGTGTGTACGAGTATAGTGTGTATATATACATCGATGTACTGGCGGTTCGGATCGTTAAAAACTTTATGGGCGGTCTGCCGCCGCGTAAGGAGATTGCAATGGATTCGCGTATGGAGAGTGGATGCACCAAGTTAGCGGAACACTTTTCGAGTATACAGTCGATCGTGTTTTGTTGTAGCGGATATACCGATGTATATAATGATAGTTTTTGCGCGCAGGTGGAACACCTTTATACCGCGATGTTTGTATCGACGAGTATACGGCGAGTCGTGTAAGAGGTTATCGAATTTTTTTCTTTTATTTTTACCCGTTGTAACGCCGGGATGATTTATGAATTTAGAAAGCGAGGCGGGAATATAGAATTTTTGGCTGTGTACTATACACCGATGCAGAGACGAATTAATATTTTTCCACGCAAGATGTGTGGGTTATAACCCCTGAAGCTGAGCATTATTTATGTGGAGCACACAACGTGTTTGCTTAAGAAATTGAACGCGTGAAGTAGAAAAATTTGTCGATGATTTATATCCTGGCAATAAACGTTTAGATCGAGACGAATGATTTGTTTGGTGCGCGGGCGCTCTGTGCCTTTTTTTTTCTTTGTATGCCGCGCGAGTCGTATAATTGATTAAAAGCTTCATCGCTTTCTCGCTTTTTTCCTTTTCATCTCGTTCACGCGCGAGCGACACTGATCTTATACCATATATACGCTTCCCCGTAGAAATCAATGGGTAGAAATCTCCTGGGCCCGAGAGAAGCTGAATTGAAAGGATTGTCAATCGAAGGACGCTCGAGCTAAAGATCTCAGCCGATTGCAATTTCAAATTGAAATGAAGCAGACAAAGCATATCTCGATCATCTCTTAAATGGGATAGAAAAATCCAGCTTTCGTATATAACTATTCGATTTCCTGCCTTTTCATTAAAATCTAATGCGATATAGATAGACCGTCGAGTCGAGCTTTTATTAACGAGCATGTATCAGCTAGCAGAGCGAAATTCGCGTGTATATTCAGTGACAAAAGGCGTCGTGTGTCCGTCCCCGTATCCCCCATCCATTCTCGTGCCCCCCCGGTCTCGTTCCCAAATAATTCGTCACAGTCGGCGCAAAGGGCTTACACAAGAGAGAAAGAGAGAGACGGCGCACACTCTTTTTTTTTCCGCATCAAAGAGACACTCACTCTTTTTCTTTTTCACGGCTCGCGCGCTCTTATACTCGGGCGCAAGCTGCACACGCACGCACAGACGCAGGTGGAACCGCAGTGGTAGCAGCTTACGTCACCATTTTGGCCAAACTGCCATAATCGGAGTGGTGTATCAGCAGTCGGCGGTGTAGACGCGGAGTAGTAGTGCAGGTCCGCTTGAGGCCGGTACCGATTCTCCCTCCTCCTTCTCCTCCTTCTTCACCTTCGGCATCTTCCCCACAACTGCGGCACTGCACGCCTCGGCATCACTCTATTTATTTATTTATTATTATAGCCAGAGAGACACCACACGCGCACCAATAGCACAAGTTCCGATATATCCTCTTCTTCGTCTCTTTATACTACGTTAGACGACGACGTCGATCGTTTGAGCATTTCTGCGGCTTAGTCCCCGATGACACTGGGTAGCGATGCACTTCGAGGAAAAGACAGATAGAGAGTGAGAGCCGAACGAGATTAAAAAGTACGCTTGCGTATGTGCATAGCGAGGGTATATGGGGAGGGTATAGAAGCGAGCGCGACGACTGCTGAGGCTGTACTAAGAGAGGACCGCGCGCGCTCCCGAGCGTGTATATAGCACCGAGAGAAGATTATTTTTGTCAAACGCGAGAGCCGCGCGCGCGCGCGCGCTCGCGTCGGACAAGTGTTGTCTCTTGCCGTCCTCTCTCTCTCTCTCTCTCTTTGCACGCGCGTAATAGCTGCCGAGCTGCTGCGGCGATCTCTTTCTCTGCGGCAAAGGAGAGAGACAGACAGACAGAGATAGAGAGACGATGCGTGCGTGTATCGCATATATGTGTGTACACGAGTCGAGTTCCGCGTGCGAGAATCGTCAATCCTCTCCCTCTCTCCGTTTCCGTTGTGCGGGCCGTTGAGCTTGCGAGCGGAGCTTTAGAGTCGTGATCTTTGAGTGGATTCAGAGAGAGTTTCTTTGCAAGATTTCCAACGCGTTCGTTCAAGGATTTCGAAAGAATGTTTAGCTACAATTTTGTATTCGTTTGAGTTACAAATACATGCGATTCTCGTACATTATATAAGGTTCAAAATCAACTTTTATCAATGAAATTATTGTTCCAACCCATATGAATGTCGTAATTTTTATACATAAAACACTGTATTCTTTACACAAATAAAGTATGTTTTATCGCACGGATAAGCATTTAAACGACGTTAATAAATCCTTTTTTTGCGATCCAAGTCCATACGCGGGACTCCCGCATATTTTGTTAAACGTCGTATACGCGTCACTCCATCTCGGCTCAAACTCGCAGCTACAAGACAGAAATTAAATCGAGAATTCGAAATTCAATTTAATCACAACTGGAGAATAGTGGGAACGAACGAACGATCGAGTAGAATCATTCGTTGCGTTTCAACAATGAAAGCGTCCCTCGCTGCTGCTGCAGCTCCACTGCCGCCGCCGCGTATAGAACATCGAGATGATGGATTCGATAAGTTGGCAATGATTGACGCGCGCGAGAGCTGCAGTTATAGCGAAATATAGAAAATGCGTTAATCAATTTTATAAGTAATATCACGCGGACCTGGAAACTTTTCGCGCGTACATTCATTAATTCACAAAATTTCGTTAAATGGTCAGTGTGTGTATAACTAATTGAATTTTCGCGCGGTTATCGGAAATTTCATATATACTATTAGATACTATCTACGTGTCGCTAATTAACGATCTTTCAAACCGATCGTATATAATATCGAGCGAACGGCATAACCGAATTATATCCACCAGCTACGTTATAACAGCTTCCGCGCTCAGCAAATCTGCACACACGCGCTTATATATATATATATATATGTGTGTATATACCTCGAGCATATGTATATATCGCGTTCTCACTTATTTGACATCGTACCAGCTGCAAGAGATTTATCGCACTTTGCCGCGCGGACGTCACACGCACCGCGTCATCGTTTCGAAAGCAGCGCAACCTCCCCCGAAATTTCCACCATATATCCAATATACATATATAAGACAAGGCATATAGGTTGTAACGAACGCGAAAAGACTCGTGTATCAGTAAAAAGTCACCCGTACGAAACAGCAGTAGGCGGTGGAGCAGCAGTAGCAGTGGCGGCGGCGGCGGCGACGACGACGAGGAGGAAAGTTTGGCCGAGACGCGCGCGCGTCTGCATGTCTCGGTCGGGTCGCACTCTATATAACTGCACCTATAGAGGATGAGCGGATGATGCAGCAGCAGCGGCGGACCTTCGAATCTTCTTATATATACGTTGTAACACACTCTCGCAGGGGTGTACACCCACACGCTTTTACAATTTCCACACAGACGCGCGTATACACTTGTACATATACGTATGGGTGAGTGGTAAGCAGGCGCGTATAATAGAGACGAGAGACAGAGGGAGAAGCGAGTATATAGTTGCGCGCGGCCCGGGCTATAGTATCTCTCTCTCTGGCTCGGTTGGCGCGTTGAGTGCGTCTGGCCGCGGCCGCTGCAAGTTGCGGCGCGCAGCCAACCAGCCAGAAGCCAGAGCGGAGCGACGACGAAAAGACGCGCGCGCGCGCGCTCGAGCTACACACACACTCTGTGACCCTGGCAGTGAGGGCCGCCTGCGCATAGCGCGACACAGACGGACCGACCGACCGAGAGAGAGGGAGAGAGGAGCCTTTATAGCGACCAACGCGAACAACGACGATGAGCACATGTGTGCATAGAGTTTGTGGCCAGTCGGTTCTTATACGGAGATGCAACGACCCAAGCGGTGCAGCTAGCGAATGATCGCGCTTTATATAAAGGTGATGGCTGTTGTATTTATCGAGCGATCGATTAGCGATTGCGACCGCGACGCAAATTATCTTTGCGCGCTCGTTATATAGTTTTGAGACGATGAGGAACGGTCCGCACGGTGCAGCAGAGTTTGGCGTAGGGATCGCGGCGAGTTCAATAATTCGAGCAAGAATTCGCGCGAGTTATATACGTGTACGAGGCGGTGAGCCGGTGCGCGGAGAGCCGGGAAAAGTCGATCTGGAGATTTACGCCCGCCGCGCTCTCGAGCGTTATATATGAAAGTAGATAAAGTTGGGGATATGACCGGATACGCGCACACCGTATCCCATCGGCTTGGCGATTCAATCAATTGTTTTACAAACTCTGCCGGCCCGATCGACGAGAGAAGTTTAAAGGGATAGGCTTTTTCAATTAGTTGCGCGTTCGTTGATGTACTCTCGTGAATGACGGGACCGCCGTTATTTTACGCTTTCTTGGGTATTTAAGAAGTTTCGATTTCGATGATCTTTTTCATTTTCATAAATTGTATAGATTGCATTGTGCAGTGTATTGATATCTTAATCTGCTAATGAGACCGAAAGAGAGTAAAATTCATTAAACGCACTTGATTCCGAGCTTACGAAACGCAGAATATTGACCTTGCGAAAGCCATGGACCACACCCCTAATGTAAAAAGATTCGCTTGTTCTGCAGTCTCGTATATGCAATGCACAACAATTACCTCATCGCTTCCATCATTCTGAATTATAATTACCGAACTATCCCAATGAACATATACTCGATCGCAAATCCGCAAAACTTTTCCCAATAATTACAAAATCGATAAAGGATATACAGAACGATTGAAAGTGTCATGTAACGAATGCGCGAATATACGAGATAATAAAATACCCGCGTATAATTGCAAACTTGAAAATGCTATTCGGTGCGTAAAGAGGTTTTGGTTTACCTTAAAACGCTTTGAAAGGCGAGCGGCGACGGCAAGAGTAGTAAAATTTTGGCCGAAAATCGAGCATCGAGAGAGGGATTTACGCAGTTAACCTACTTCTAACAGATACTCAAACCGCTTGGAATCTGATTTTTAATGCCCTCCCGGCCGGTACTTAACCTTCTCGCATTACTCCTCTACGATCAACCGAATCCACTGGACGCAATTTCTCCCGCATATATGCACACTTAAACTGTATTAAACAATGGAATTATTATCCTGGTTAATCCAAGGAAAATGCGTTTCCACGATGCGCACGGGACACGCAGGATGAAGCGTATCGACCATGATGTATATATATATATATACCATATACCATATATAAGTGTTTTTTAAATTCAAACGCGTTCCACTGGCGCAACAGTATAGTAGCATCAGCTTCATTTCGTATACAAGTTCGTTTTGCGTGATTTATACATGTGCGTATAGCTTTTTCTCCACTCGGTTACAAAGCCTTTGACACTCGGAGATTTATCGCGTTTCACTTGTATATACGCGTATAGCAGCGGCAGTGTGTGTCGCGGGAGTATTCCGTGCGCTGAAGCGTGCATATACCCTATATAGGAGTCGAGCAGGAAAGCTATACTCTCTGATCGTGTACTTAAAACGAGAACATGACGCGCGCAAATCCGTTTCACTCTCTCTCTCTCCCTCCCTCTCTCTCTCTCTCTCTCTCTCTCTCTCTCTCTATACCCGAGAATCGACCTGTGTTTAGACCGTTCACTTTGCATCTCAACTATAAAGCTTTCCTTGCTTGCGCGCTCGAGACGCTCCACGGACCTTCACGGCTTAAATTACACGTGTGTGTATGTGTGTATGTGTGTCTGTGTGCGTGGGTCGACCATTTAAATGGATCGAATCCTTTCGAGCTTTGGGATGTGGAATCATTTCTCGGGGATATAGTGATATGTCAAGCGAGCTTCCAAATTACGCGATATACTTTACTTCGCTGTGAATAATTTATTTTTACGACTATCAGAAATTCCATATAATAT
>UELV01139133.1:0-16953 GCA_900490015.1 Megastigmus stigmatizans
CTCTCCCAGAGGAGATTCCGTCGAGCGACTCGGTGGAAACGTCCGAGCCCTCGTTGCGCTCGTCACCTTGATTTCCCCGCTGCTCTGCCTCTCGTCCCTCCTGTCGTCGCTTTCCAAACATGGCTCGTCAAGAGAATAATAATTTAATATATAATATATATATATATATATTCAGGAAATAGGAGGAGGCAATGGGCAAACTCGTAATAACGACTGAGTAGAATTTAATTGTAACAGTTAAATAACAATTTATTGCCTACAAGCGTACATGCTAAATCGCGTCTGTGGATAGATCTTCGCGGTGCGCAGTTCGTCTTCGCCACGAGGCTCGCGCTACAACCCGCACCGTCGCCAGTTAATTCCGAGGTCGCGAATGAATTTACTTAACACGCCGGAAAAAGCCGTGCTCCCGCAGCAAACACACTACTCAGCAGATACGTCGCCCGTCGCCAGAATAGTCGCAGATGATTGCGGGCACTAGTCACCGATCGCGCACCGATACAAATATTGCGACTCACCTTCTCGTCAGGTTGCTCGATAACCGAGAACAATGGCGCCTGTTCGTCCCACTCACCGCCGTGAAACCTGGTCGACTCAAACGCCCCCCGAAAATCCTTCTACTCTCTCGATTCTCAATACTACTCCTCTCGTCGCTGCTTCGGGGTTCGTGTCGCTGGTTCGGTACGTATGGCTCTCGTTGCTGTTGGTTTTTCTTCACAAGAATCTCTATTTTGCTGCTAGGCGGTTTTAGTGCTGCTGAAAATCACGATAGCGTGTTGCTGCTCTTAGCTCTAGACGGCAAGTGCCTTCTTTTCGGAAGCTCACTTGTCGCATCCGTCTTCTTCCCATCTTCCCTCTTCGTCGCACTCGTTCAAAGTCTATATTTGTCTCCGTCGCTCCCATGGTCATTGTCAGGTCCAAAATTCCACTCGCATAGTTCGAAATTTGACTCATTTATTCCTTTTTGGCAAACCTAGAGGCACTTTCCCTCACTTCTCCCGTAATTACTATGGTTATGGTCGCTGATTGGCTCCTGAGGCTGACCTAGCTTCTTATCTGGGTCATCCTAATGCGCGCGCCATTCAAATACCGTCGCGCAATAAGATTACGTGTATTTATCTCTGAATGTCCCCAGATGCCCTATGGAGCATGCGCATCGTCGTCTCGGGAACTCGGGGTTTCGTGTGTGCGGCATTGTGGTCGCTCCCTAACACGTTATCGCCGACTCTCCTTCGCACCGTTCGTCTGTCTCTCTCGCTCTACTGGCGGCATTGCAAATGGCCGCCAGTCTGCTTTCGCCGCGTGTTTCGGTCGTGATTTACATCTGTCGCTGGTGGTTCGTCTCGTGGTCGCTGTCGAGGTCTCACGCATGTTTCCCTCGACGCCCGTCATTCGGTTAAGTGCGAGTGGGTGGCGACACCCTCGTCGTCATCTTCGTCGCAGTTCTGCGCCTCTTGCGTCCGGCATCGGCAACAGTGTTGTGTCTGTGTGAGTGCGCTGCCTCGTGGTCTCGCTTCCTCGTCGCTGGTGGGGTACGTCTCGGGGCGACGTCCCACCTCGTCCTCGTCGCTGGCTGTCGGGAATACGTCGTCTCCTGGCCTCGGTCCGGGGCCGAAGTGCATTCTTCCACGGGTCGGCCTGCATCGGTTCTCTTGTTCGTAGTGTACGTGTCGCGTGTGTGCCTCGTGCGTCGCTGCAGTAGAGCCCTCAAATAAACAGGTGTTTCCGCAGTTAGGACGGTGCTCGGACATCTCTCTCTCGGCGACGTTGCGGGTTGCTCGCGAGGACCTGCTGCTCGATAATTGTCAGGTATCGTTCCGCTTCTTATCCTACTTCCAATTCCCTATGCAGCAATGCAATGCTGGTGAGAGCATCACTGCACCCACCTGCACTGCAAGTTACATTGTTTTGATGCTGTCTCTCTCTCTCTCTCCCATTGAATCTCCTATTCTAACCTCACTCTCCCATTCCTATGATATGTTTATTTTTTTTTTATTTTTTTTTGTGTCTCATGAGCTACTCCGGTGTTGTAGGTGGGACCCTGGACTTCAGTGGCAGAGGATCACCTCACCTCCTTGTGCACGATACTCGTGTCACAATTTATAAAAACCTCTGCACAAGCTCAACTGGACGATGAAGACAAGTCAAAGGGAACCGCTCCTCTGGAGCAAGTGAATATGGACTTGTCTAACCTCCTGATAAACCACATGGAAACAGACGATGCCTGTGTGAACCAGCCAGCAATGCCTGAGGAACCGACTACCTCAACTCAGGGCCTCTGCGTGAACTATTCTCCAAAGGATGGGGAACCTGAGGCACTAAAGAAAATGAAAAAGAGGCTGGAACCAAAGGAGAGAAGGAAGTTGACTGCAACTGGAACGGCCAGTATCAGCACTTCCGACGCTCCTACCCCAGCAATCAAAAAGCGGTCCAAAGGACCGCTAAACACGCCATCGGAGGGTCAGAGTCCCCCTAAAAGAGCCAAGAAGACTTATCTCAGCGAGCCCTCGGTTGCGCGGAGAACCAACCCCCTGACGTCAGTTGTTGTCGAGGCTGGGTATCCTGAGGAGCCCATAACCCAAGAAAAGTTTGGGCTCCTCAGGCAGGCGGTGATGGAGGCAATGGATAAGTTGCCTCTGGAGATGCCGATGCCCAGGTTCGGTGGCTTCTTCTGCAAGGGGGAGGCCATCAGTCTCGTTCCGGTGGACCAGTAGTCTAGAAACTGGACCGTCGGAGCGACAAGCGGTCTGCACCTATGGTTAGATGCAGATCCAAAAAAGGGAGGGATTGAACTCCGTCAGAAAATTATCAGGGTCACGGTCTGGATACAGGAAGCAACCGAAGAATCGTAAGTAATCCTGGCGAGGCTGAAGAGGTCCAACCCCTCTCTTAAAACCGAAAATTGGAGGGTCGTGAGTTTGGTCCCTCAAGATGGGGACCAGGGCAGGACAACCATTTTAGGTGTACCCGAGTTCGGCATCCGCGCGATAGCCAGACTAGAAGATAAAGCCTAATACAGAATCGACAGGATGGTGTTTAAATACACCCTGCCGGAACCGTTATAGGCCATTACAATGGCACACCGGGGGGATTTTATAGTCAAATGACTTAAACAAATCTCTTCATAGCGCAGATCAATCTGCACCGCAGCAAAGATGCCTCCGCGATTTTAGCAAGACATATGGCTGCGGTGCAGACAAGATTATAATTAATTCAGGAACCCTGGTTTGTTAACGATAAGGTGAGAGGACTACGGACCTGAAGAGTTGTGAAGGATCCAAAAGTAGGCAAGGTAAGAGAGCCTGTATTTTGGTCAAAGATCTGGGAACAACCCCATTACTTGACCTGGCAGCCATAGCTGTGTAACTTCACCCATGTGGAAAGAAATAGCGAGCGGTCATTGCGTCAGCTCTCTGTCATATGACTAACAGAATGTACCAACGAAAGAAGTAAGCAAACTGGTAGAGTTCTGTGAGGAGAGGGGGCTGCCGCTCGTAATCAATGGGATGCCAACTCACATCGCCTGATGTAGGGAAGCTCAGACACCAACGACCGCAGCAGGGCCCTCCTGGAGTGTCTGGCCAGTACCAACTTGGAAATCATCAATCAAGATATTCAACCAACTTTCATTAACAAGGTAAGAAGGGAAGTAATCGATATCACGCTCTGCTCCCAACAAATAGTCGGATATTTTAAGGATTGGCGCATGGATAAAGATCCTTCTCTCTCTGATCACGTTCAAATTCATTATACTCTTTCAGGTGTGCTGAACCCACGGGAGATAACTATAAGGAACTCAAAACATACGAAATGGGTTGCACTCAAGGACGATCTAAGATGAAATCTCAAATATTTCCTAAAAAGTATCAACGCTAGGGCTGAGATAGATGCAGTGGCAGATTGCCTGCAGAAGGGCATAATCGAAGCCAATGCGACTAACTGCCAACCAAAAAAAGGTAGAAGCAGACATAAAGTACCTTGGTGGAATAGCCAGTTAGAAAAATGAAAAAGAAAGCCAGATGACTCTTCAGCATAGCTCGTAGGAGTAGCGTGGCTGAGTGCCATAAAACTCCCATCAGGAGAGTTCTCGACATCGAACGAGGTGACCCTGACCCATTTAGTGGATTCCAACTTCCCGGGCTGTATAAAGGACGGGAAGTTTGCGGGAGACTATCAATCACACCAGGTGTGAACCGGTGGCGACGATCCAGACTGCCTCACAGACGACTGGAGAGTTGCACACGAGATTGACTCTCCTGAGAGTACAGAACTGAATTTTGGCACAAATTTTTACACCTAAGTCAGACATTCTTGATTTCAAGGTGAATTTCAAGGCGATTACTCAAATTTTCAAACAGTTATTGAAAAATTAAAAAAGGTCGGTTTTAGACGGTTTTTTGCATTTTAAGCAAAAGTTTATAAACCGATTTAAATTTTACAAGTCAATTCTTGTAGGTATTTTAGCAGAAGAAAGCAAAAGAAACAAACTGTTTTTTTTTTGCTTTGCGAATTGTTCCTGAAGAACGCACACCACTTTTCAGTTCACATCACTAAGATTTCGATCCTCTGTTGACTAAATTTTTTTTCTGATATACTTGATCCAAGCCTTAATGCTAGCTGCTTCAAAATTCTTTCAAAACTTCTAGCTGAAATAATTCATGAATAAAAATTCTTGTATCTGGCAGTTACCCAGCAGACTCCCGGCCAACAGAAGACTGAACAATCCTGATAACCAGATAGTTATTTGAGAAAGCGCGCTTAGCACGAAAGATATCATTTACGCGTTTTTCAATTCACAACACTAGCCCCAATGATACCCCCCTGTTAAGTATTGGAAGGATAGTGTTGAGTACTGTGAATGCCACCATATCAAAATTTACGTCAGACAAACACTCTTCAACAATACCATTTATAGTTATTTCGCAGCACTCATCACCATCACCAGGATCAGCAGCGCAGCTCTCTCCCTCGCAAAAGAGAGAGAGAGAGAGAGAGAGAAACTTCCTCTTTCCTTCATGCCTCATAGGTCTAAATAGATTAAATTACAAATGTTTTTTTTTTTTAAAGTCATGTGATTTTCACCTTATTATCGGTATAAAATTAGACGAGTCTTTGATGAAACAGCCTTAAACATTTAGTCCTGCAGCAGAAGAAGAGCTTAAAATATACTTGTGACAGATCATGAGAACAACAATACCAGAAAATATTAATAATGTCTCTACATAGGTTGTTAATTTAAATTTGAATTATGTTCGCGCGAGTACCGACCGATAGGTGAAATCTTAGTAGATTTGATGATGCGGTTGACTCGCTGAGCGAAGTGCAGCTCCAACTCAAGATAGTCCGGAGCACGCGTAGTGGGAGTCGAGACACGGACATAAAGGAGAGTAATTAGGGGCTTCATTTTCATTTAAATATTAACTATATCAAAGAGTAATTACTTTGTGTTTATTTTTGCAGGGTTTAGTCATAGCACACTGCGAAATTATAGTAGGCATCAAAATATTAGAGTTATAGTTATAATAAAATCACACGATGATGTGATATAGGAACAGTGTTATCTATATATTTTATATGAAGGACAGGCATTGAGCAAGATGTGAAAATATGATAGTATGAGCATTCCCAGCTTACAAATTAGAAATGTAGTTTACATTAAATATTGAGTGACATCGATATTAAACACATTGTAATACCTCAAGAGAATTAATTTGAATCAGCGATAAACTCAAGATTTTGGCATAATGGATTTTTCCTACCTCCAAAAGCTTTGTGATGGTGAAAAAAATGGGGTGTGTGTGTGTACGTGTGTGTGTGTATGTACGTGTCACCATCAATATCTCAGATACTATTTCACCGATTTAGATGAAACTCAGTTCCAAAGTTTTGTTTTCTTTTATGGATAAAGTGTAAGAAAGAATAATGATGATTACATTCACTTTTTTTTCGATTTTTCGATTTTTGATAATTGTTTTTATTAATTTTTATTACTCAAATCTACATTTTAATGTAATAATTGATAATAAATTCGATAGATTTTTTGTTATTTTTTAAATTTAAACAAGAAATATTGTAATCTTGTGTCGTTCAATTGTTATTTACAAAACATTGAAATAAGATCAATTCAGATGAAATTTTAAGACATTTTCTTGATTAATTTTCAAGAACACAAGTATTTAGTAAAAAGAATAAGTTTAACTCGTCTCCGATAACTTGAGTAAATATATAATAATAATAAAGCTCCAGGTCATGCTGTTTAAAATTCTTTATTTTAAAAAAACGACATTCCGGCCACACTATTGGACCCCTTTTTGAAGCTTCTATAAAGATAAAAATATCGAAATTAAACATAACAAAAATATAGAAAAATATACATGCTGCACGAGAGTTATTATTTATAAAGGTATCTCAAAGGTTAATACATTACTGGCTATATATTGTTCGCTCCTAACGTCGCTCGGTAAAGTAAATTATTGTGCTTTATTGTTGCTACTTCTGTTATTTGAGAAAAGTTTCATTATTAATAATGTTAACCGATTTATTTTAGACTAATTTTGTAAGACAAAGCTAAAATAATGCTATATTAACTAAGACTTACTACGAAAATTTATAGATACAATAAAATTTGTTAAAATTAATTAAACATGACTATAAAATATATTTTTTATAACTGAGTGCGTAAAACTCGATTTTAGATGCTTGTTTAGCGTGCGTAGACTACCCATTTTTGTCATTAGCGCGTAAATTGATTTACTTTACGCACTGAGTGAAAAAAAATTGTTGCTTAACCCACATTAGAAAGGCATCTAGAGTCGAGTTTTACAAACTCACTTATAAAAAATATCGTTCGATACATGTGCGCGAAGCAGGTGAACCTCGTACGGACATATACTAATTTCAGTACAGTGTGCATAAAATTCGATTTTATCTATAATGCGATCTAGACTATGATCGGCTCAATTGTATTTAACGCGCTGTAGCTATTTGGAATTTTTAAAGTAGTCTAAATTTTTTTGGTCTATAGAAGGTATTCAGAAAATGTAACCGAAATATCGTTATTCATATAATACATCAACTCTATACATAACTTGTTGCTTTATTTATTCATTTTGGATTTATTACTGTTTTCTGTCTCAAATTAAAAACAGACGTTAATTATTTAGCCTTGTACCGCAAAAGCTTAAAAGCCTTGATGGACGATATTGGGTAGTGGGCGGTACTTGGCTGGTGAGTTTTACTTTGTCGAAATTAGATATTGAAAATGAAATTTGAGAGGAATCGCCGTGGGTCAGTCACTACTCTGAGCGACTTGTAAATCTCTTAGCTTAGCGGAACCTCCTCAGAACGATAGAGAGAGAGAGAGAGAGAGAGAGAGAGAGAGAGAGAGAGAGAGAGAGAGGACTCAACAGTAGCCGGGAAGCAGAGCATTTCGCCTGGCGCTCATCACTATTAATTTGGCGAGCTGCATTTTCTTGGGATGGGTGCAAGTCTTCGTCACGTCACACTGTCCATCTACTCATCTATCTCTCTCTGGCTTTCTATCAGTCTCTGTCTGTCTGGCGGTCTGTCTATTTGTCTATCTGCCTATTTATATATCTGTCCATCTGTCCATCTGTTTCTCACTCTTTCTATCTGTCTATCTTTTTTTTTAAGAGGGCGTGGGGGAAGCAAGCTTTACAGCCAGTAGCCCTATAAAACCCGATCAACACTGGCACGGCGTGAGCATTCCTTTGGTGGGGTCCGTTCTCATCCACAGGCAACATCGCCGTTGTCATTATCCCTACTCCCCCGTCCCCTTTAGGCTTGCGGTTAAAGGGATTAGAGGTTCGGGCTCGTCACTTTTCCGCATTCAGGCGTCCCCTTTCCGTCATCTCCTATAGTATTAGGGCTCAGAGAACGTGGTCAGGGCTCCTTTGTCTTCTTCTGTCTTCTCTCTTTTATCGTCTTTCTTCGTACATCGATCTCCCTTTTCCTCTAATGCAAGGATACGAGGCACGTTTTTTGTTGTACATCTTCTTCTATTTCTCTCCTCTTCATGATTTAAGTGCTTAACATAGCACGCAATCGTGTTCTACGATTCCGACAGTTCTCTGGTACGAAAATTGCGCCAATTCTCCGTTGTAGTTGGGTACGCTCCTCCGTGTGAGCTCTACAGTGGAAGACCGCGTGTTGCGCAACGTCCTGCTCGGCACCATAGTCCTGGCAGGTTGGATAGTTCCGCCTTTTGTACTTGAACAAATAGACACCGAAGCACCCGTGTTCGCTCAGTGCCTGCGTCACCCAGTAACGAGGCCTTCCATGTTTTCGTGTCATCCACTCTTGGATGCCCCTAATAAGCGTATGAGTCCACCTACCTTTGAGGTATACACCCCATTCAACGTGGGGCTGCGTGGGCTTCACTTTTGATATCCAGTCGGGAAGCTGTCTCGTCTTCTCGCTGTTGCCTCTCACAAGTGTTGGCCCTTTCCTTGGCAAGTAGCCATAACTGGGCTATTTCTGCGAGCAACAAGATGGCGCCCAGTGATATGGTTCGATATTCGTTAATGACTCAAAGTGCTATACGTCGCTGCACCGAAGCTATATTCCTGATACTACACTGTTGTGCGCGTGAGCGCCTCACATGCGCGAACCGTAGGATAACACCGAGTGCACCACAGTCGCCAGAAGTGCCCGGTTACCTTGTTTTGGTCCTCCCACGTTGGGCATCAGCTGTTGTAGCGCTGTGCCTAAATTCCCTGCTTTGTCCGATGTCCGCCTAATGTGATCTTTAAAGTTCCAGTACCTGTTGATCGATGCTATCCTGGAACTGTATTTTGTACATTTCCACTCTAATTCTTCTGTATTTGCTGTTACAGTCACCAAGGCCACATCATTCGCGTATCCTACAAGAGCCACGTCTTTAGGTAGTTTGAGCCGCAGGAACCCGTCATAAAATATGTTTCATATTGTAGGGTTCTCTACCGATCCTTCTATGACACCACCTTCTGTTCCACTATTAGTGCCCTATCTTCTACGTAGTTGCTAGAGATCCTCATCAGATATTCTGAGAGTCTACTCTTAAAGGCTTAAGAGTGTTACCATGGTGCAAAATACTGGGTGCACCTTCGTTCGTTTCTGAAGGTTGCCGCAAGGTGGTCCGTGGTTCAGCATAGGAAGCACGGCTTTGAAACTCTGTTCTCTTTGTCGCAGTTGCGTGAGAGGTGTCCCAAAGCTAAGCATTTGAGACACCCCGGGACTGTAATTTTATCTCCGATTCTGAATATAACCCTACCAATCATTACCTTCCCGGTCTGAGGGATGATGCCCAATGTGCTGGCACGCGGTATCGTCACGACTGCCATCTGCGAGCCACCATAAGCAGGGCGTATTGCCTTGACCTTTAGTGCTTCTACTGGAACCCCAGTAGCTTCAGACAATGCCTTCTGTAATTGGTCCTCAATTGTGTCCAGATACATTACGTAAAACTAGAGCTTCAACCAGTCTTCTGGTCAAAGTCTCGGTGGTACATGCCCTTATAAACCGCAGGCTATAAAGGGTTTTGTTGACTTTTTTAGTTATACAATCGACCTGCGGTTTCCACATTAATTTATTATCTAATGTAACACCGAGACTCACAACGGTGTGGAAAAAAGGCACAAGCGCTCTGCTCCCCATATCAACGTCTAGCAATCCCATTTTAACCAACTCATTAACATATTTTCGAGAACCAAATAAAATTGCTTTGATCGTGTCGCTTCAGACAGGCCAGCTATGCCCTCCAGAAGTTTATCTGCAGGGATTTGTTTCCAGGTACTCGATAAGACTCCCTGAGCAAATTAGGAGTTGAATAAATGAACTATATAATTCCCCAACACTGGCAGGGACTTCACTACAGCACTATACGGTATCTTATCCACACCTCCCGCCTGAGAAGAAAAATGAGACATAGCGAGAACTACATGTGGAAAGGAAACTGGTTGAAAAGAAAAACCGTCATCAGACGCCGACTGTATGATATCCATTACATTATCTATATTCTCATTGCGTGCGACTGACAGCCGCAAAGTGAGAGTTGAGCTCCTCCAGCATGAAACCATGCAGCTCCTCCTTGCTTTTGGGCAAGAGGCCGAGATTACGCATTTCCCTCCAAATATCTTTCCTATGATCAAGACCATCAGAAAGTTGATAACCGAGATAGGAGGTATGCTCTTCATCCAAGCGAATCTCAACCTCGTTGCGTAAACGAAGAAATTTATCCAAGAGCACGGCACTCCCGGTCCTTTTATACCGTCTATGTATAGCGTTGCGTTTGTCTATGAGTAGATGAAGCCCAGCGCCAATCCATGGGGCTTTTCTTTACGAGGAGTTACAGTTTTCGACCGAGCAAGTTCATTAATAGCTTCCAATAGATTAGTGTTCAGACATTCAAGTGCCTCATTTATGTCTAAGTAGACTCTAAAGTATTTGTGGAAAAAGTCGACCAATCGCAGCGAAACAAAAACTCATTAAGTTCAACCGAGGTTACCTTATTATAGCTTCTAAAACTGAAACTCTCTTTAGGATGAGATACAACGTGAATATTAATGTTAACATTGATGATATTGTGCTTGCTACGAAAGGGCGCCAGACTACTCCCATAGTCAAGTACAGTGTCGTTATCGTCTACAAACATTATGTCAATCCATTTTTGAGATGTCTCAGTTTCATGCGTCGAGCCGTGCTGGATGATCTTAACTGAGAGTTCGTCAGATAATCGCTGAATGAGCTCAGAATCGACAACAGATCTGCATTCAGATAACCCATAATCAACTTGTGGCTGTAATTACCACAAAGATCTCTCAGAGAACCGAGGAAGTCAGGATCACGATTAAAAGCTATTTTTCGAGGCCGATAAATAACTCCAACTAGGATTGGTATCATGTTACCCTTTTGAACCTCACAGAAGATGAATTCAGGAATACCTGTCTTACCAGGTCTCGTACTATTGCATTAAGCAAGGATTTTAACCTTATAATTATTACAAATATAAAGGGCAACACCACCACCATTTACATTACGATCCTGCCGTAAAACAGTAAACCCATCGATCTGAATGAGTCTATCATTAACGACTGGACCAAGCCACGACTCGGCGATTCCGCAAAGATGGCAGGACGGATTATCGCTAAGAAATTGACGGAATTGCCCAATGTGAGCTCTGAGAGAATTCACATTGAGAAAGCCCGCTCTCAGTCCACTCTACTTCACCACACCAGTAACCCCCCGCTGCAGTCACCCGGTAGCTACAGCTGTGCCACGAGTATTAATCTCCTCCTCCGCTTGAAAGTAAGGAATAGAGCGCCCATTTCCTCTACTGTATGCATCAGCAATAACATGCAAGTCTGCAGCGGTGGTAAAAATATGCGTGCTCACCATTCTTCTTCCTGACCAAAAATCTGCCACCACTGTGCCAAATGTATTTAAAGCCAAACCTTAAAGCCAATTGCTTTAAGCTCAAGAATTCACTATACGCTGCAGTAGTTCATTGATGTGAATTTTACGATCTAGCAAGTGGCTGGCAGATTCAGCGTCAAGAGGAGAGAATCTTACGTCGTTAGTCGTGAGGTAATTGTTGGAGTAAGCTCGCTTAGCGCGAAGAATGTCAAAAACGCGTTTTTTACTGGTAGGTGAATCACGCAAGATGGCGGTCGCCTCGATCTCGATACCGCGCCTTTCCGAGGTTCTTCTCCTCGCCCCCCGCTCACGCCCCAAGACTGCAGAACGTGAGCACCAACGATTTCCTTCCTCTCAAGTGTAGGAAGGACAGTGCTAAGTACCGGGAAAGCAACATTATCAAGATTCACTGCCGTCGAGGTATCATCAACAATCCCATTTACTAGCAGTTCGCAACACTCAGCACTATCGATAGAACCCGCGACACAGCTCTTACGGCGTGAGCAGCGAAACGGTGCAGATTTTGTTGCGGAGCCTAAAGAGACAAAAACCTGTGACTCGTTATTTAAGTTTTATGTTTATTTACGTTAATATTAGTTAAGTTATTGCATGTAGATTGCTTAGTCAAGAGCGAGATATCATCCACCATGGTCGATATCTTGCGCAAAAGTGTGTTGATTTGATCTTTTAGTACCGAGTTTTCTTGAAGCAACATAAGCCGATCATTATGCAGGCCCTCCAGGTGGGATGACTGCAAATCTAATTTTCGCTCAAGAGACGAGACTTTTGTACTAAGGTTATTCATCAGCTGATTGACGGCTGGTGTGTCAGCTGGAAAATTTGAAGTAATACTATCAAGCCTCCGCTCAGTCCGAGATTCAAAATAGGCCACTGTTCTTCCAAGAAGCTCAAACTGCGCGCCAACAAGATCGACCAGGATTGATGATATGCTTGTATTAACGGCGCAGGCATTAGAAGCATTAAAATTATTCATATTAATATGCTGGATGGTCTTAGCTGGCGTTGATGTGTACAGCAAGGAAGAGGAGGATGCCTGCATACCGGCGACCCGTCATACCTCGGCTGTAGCTTCCATAGACGCCTGCGCGCCGGCAACCTGCTATACGTCGTCCGCAGATGCTATAGGCGTCTGCACGCAAGCAACCTGCTGTACGCCGTCTAGCCTGCTCTCACCGTCTTCTCCATCGACGAGCGCTTCCCTTCGCCGGCTTAGACCGCGCAATGGATCGTGAAGGAGTTATATTTTCTCCTCTGTATTCGAGGTTTGCCAACAAAGCGCAATGCTTTCAATACCTGCCCGAATACAGCGCTCTTACAAACAGAGCGGGTTCGCTGGTGAACGCAATGTTCACCAAGCTAACAGCGAGGATATGCAATCTTGGTGGATACTCTCACGAGTTCATTGCTGCTTGTAATAAGTGAAGAAATTGTCGAGAAAGCCTCGAGGTAGGAAGGAGAGTAAAATGTCAAAGTGATTTTGATAATATTCGGATTTATTAAACGAAGAGAACAGGTACAAGAGTGCGTGCTCGCTTCAATTTCAGCCGATTTCTTCCCTCTTTCCTCGGTTCCTCGTTGGTGTAAGAAGTTCCTGAATGCGTACGCTTAATTAGCGCGAATCTCTCTCGCTGCTTGCTGGCGTGAGAGCGTGCATGTGTCCGTGTGTTTAATTCGCACATCTACCACTCGCATTGCTTCTCTCGCGCTCGCATTGTATTATATATCGTTTTATTTTATTTTATTTTCGCTTATATTTCTAATTTATTAAGATTTATTGAACGTGTTCGCTTTTTGATTAATTTATTAAGATTTATTGAGCGCAGATCGCATGCTTATCGGTACCGATGCGCTCATCATCCCCATTTTCACTGTCGCGCTCAAGTTCTCGCGAAGGTGCCAGCGCGCTTAAATTATCGCGCTTGCACGTGCTTTTTCTATTCCGTTTCCGACGGCCTACTACGTGGCACATTCGCGAGAGCGCGAGTCTCTCCACACACACACGTGAGTCACACACACGCACCAATCTACTCCAAAACGACGAGATTAACCGATCTACCGTTCTGCTTTTCAAAAATAATATTGTTAATAACATTTGCGACACGACCACAAGTGTAAACACACAATCGTGAATAAATTCACAAGTGTTTAACATAAACTATCGAGAAGTTAATTTATCCTTTACCCTTTCCCTTTCGAACACGAGATCCGGGCTATCCTGTATAAAGTTTTGCGCGTGCTCGTCTGGGTTCTCAATCGTGAGAGCTCATTAAGACTCGTGGTATAAACAAAACGCGACTACTACTATTATTATTTCCTATCAGTAATCGTTTTTTTAATTTGTCGCAGTTAAATTGAATTTTATTTTATTCGTGATGTTTCAGATTTCGTTTTATTTTAATTACACTGATTAAATATTAATAGTTACTTTAATGCAATTTACAATTTACTGAATTTTCGGGATCGTGTAATTAACATATTTTAAATTGTATGCTTTTCGCAGATTCAAACTTTCAAAACACTTTTTAAATGTTGTATCGGTTAATATTTTGATATCCCCATCACTGTTTCCACAAATAAAGCAAGACATATTTGTTTTATTAATCGTCAATCACCATATACTTATTTAGTGGTTAGAAGAATATATTATTGTGGTTATTAACTATATTTGTACTTATATTAAAATAATATTTAAAAATACATTTAATTAAGCAGAAAATATGGATTAGTATAAATAAATATTAATAATAAGTTTTTATATCAATTTAAAATAAACATGCATTTATTGAATTTTTTACAATGAAAGACCAGTCCGATTGGTATGCCACTTGAAACTTACAACAATTGCATGATTATTTGATGACAGACTAAAGGGCATACTTGATACGATTGGTCCAAGAAGCACCTAAATTTCGAAACTTTATGACATTGTTTCTGAGATTTTTCTGTTTCTGAGATGCGAATGGTCCAAAATTCCAAATTTTTTTGGCAACTACATTTCAGTTGTGCGTGAAATGCCCCTGGATTACGGTCTAATATATCTCAATCATTGGTCAGTAGGTACTAAATGATGTAAATCCGGAAGGGCATACGTGATACGATTGGTACCCAAAATCTGTCACTAGCTGCCGGTCTATATGTCCTGTTTCCATCATTTGAGCGTATAGTGCGGAAGTTTCTTTTCCTTTTCTACAATCTCTTTCGTGTTCCGAAATGCGCGTTACACGAGTTTTACTAGTTTGTCCAATATAAAAGCTAGAACAACCTGTACAATACAATAACTTTTTCGTTCACACTAATTGTAAGTGTCATGGTTAATGTACTACAAGCCTTAAGGTTTACAGAAAGACTCTAACGTGGAGTTACAAAGCGAGCTTTAATACTCTCTAATTGGCTGTGTATACACATAATATGTAAAGCAATGCCTCAAGGTTGACTATCCTGACGTTGTTATTTAAACTAATGTATTGACCTTCGAGGTAGCGTTCTAAGTAATAACTCTTATACAATATGTATATTTTCTATATTTTTTTTTATATTTACGTACAATTTCGATATTTTTATCTTTATGGAAGCTTAAAAAGGGCCTCCAGTAGTGTGGTCAAAACGTCGTTTATTTAAAATAAACACTTTTAAACAGCATGACCCATAGCTTTATTATTATCATTTTATAAACATTTGCTGTCGGTTGAGTCTTTCACTATATTGAATAAATGTAGTACACTCAACTCTTCCACGATTGCTTGCTACCAATTTTTACTTTCTTGTGAATTCATAGCCTTACGATAGGTTTGAGGATCACCCTATAGTTGAATTCCAATTGAACTATTTCTTGTTTATTATAAAAATCTTTATAGACGAATTTTTCTAATAATCTGACGTGCCTACACACGTATAATTTACACTGTTCTGGTACATAAACTATATAACCCATAACCCACTAAGAATCCTCTCACTACTTAGTTTCCAAACTTAATGCCTGTATTTCGAGGTAATCAAATATACGCAATGCACCTAATTCTTTCCAATTGACTTACTGCACCACTGTAAGTTACATTTAATTTATCCAAAGCTACTCTCATTTTTATAGGTTTGTGTGGTGGTCTATTATACAGGGTGAGGAAAAAATATGAAAACCCCGGAAAATTTTAGAGGATGGTTACTGAAATAAAAAACTTAAGGTCAGATCTTAAGTAATTTTTATCAAGGAATTCAATGGTCATCTTAGATTTGACCTTGAATCTCACCTTCAAGGTCATTTTATGGTTAACTTTTATTTTTTGAATAGGAACCCCTATTTTTGATATGAGCAATCGAAAGAGCGAGAAATTCTACGTTCAGATATGTATTAAGGTCTAAGGTGAACGTGACCTCAGCGAGTCAAATGGAGGTGAAGCTTATGTTAGTATGAAAATCCCGGAAAATCTTCCAGGATTAGTGATTAATATAAAATTTCAATTTTTTCAAAGGCAGAACCCTTGTTTTAGCGTTTTCCAAGTTTTAAGGTTTTTTTCTAATATTTTTGAGTGTTAAAAAGCGGCTAGCTAGATGTCTAGCGTTTTAGCTATCTATTTCTGAAAGTTAAATTTTTAATAAATATTCTTACGTTTTTATAGTCGAAACATTTAGTATAAGGTAAATGGATTTTTTTGCATTCATTTGTCTCCGCAGTTTCTTGGTCAGTCTCCTTCACTAACTAAAGAAAACTTACTTTATTTTACTTATTCTGTTCATCGGAAAAATTTACTTTTATTTTATTAAATTTATAAATTATTCAACTGTAAATTTTTCTTTAATAAAAATGTTACGCTTGTCAGAGAGAGAACGTATCTCGCTTTTGATGATAAGGGGTTGGGGCAATCGTCAAAGATCGTACAATGATGCAACAGCTATTTTTAATCGAACTTTTAGTAATGGGGGTACTCTCTTGTCAAAATCAACAGTTTCAAAAACTATCAGCCGTTTTGCAGCTACGGGAACTGTACAAAATCGACTAAATTCTGGTAGACCGCGTACAGCAACAAATGAAGAATCGTCGTTGAATGTTTTATTATCTTTTGTAGAGAATCCACATGAATCGACTCGCTCCGCGGCTCTACAACACGAAATCGATTAAAAGTCTGTATTAAAAATTTTAAAGGTTAACAAGTTTCATCCCTATAAAATTAAACTCATACAAGAGTTAAATGAAGATGATCTTGATCGCCGTAATGAATTTAGCGAGACTCTGATGGAACTAATAACTTTAAATCCACAATTTTTGAGAAACATTACGTTTTCAGATGAAGCGGCATTCGAGTTGAATGGAAATGTCAACAGACACAACTGCAGATATTGGTCAGATACAAATCCTCACTGGGCGAAAGAAATCCATACGCAATATCCTCAGAAATTGTGTGGGCGAAGGGAACTTACTTTAAAAAAGTACCCCAAGTGAGAGGCGAGGGCAACTCACTTTAAAAAAGCACCCCAAATGAGAGGCGAGGGGAGCTCGCTTTAACCCATTAACGACCAAGACCCCGA
>UELV01139199.1:2025-13446 GCA_900490015.1 Megastigmus stigmatizans
ATTAGAGGTTATGTCGGCTTGTTCAACTATTTCCTCTAAGTATTCGTTATTAAATCGTATATTCCCATCACTATCACAATACTCATTTTTTAATTCTTTAGTTAGGGTAATCCAGATTCTTCTTGTTTGGGCCCTTTTTGTGCACGTTTTTTTATTGTAGCATATGCAGGTGTTTTAGTAAGCTCCACGTGGTCTAATACATTGAGGAAGTTCGGGGGAATTCTATAGATGAGGCCATCGGGTGTGGTAATTCTAGTGATACATAAAACATTCGTTTTTTCACCCGTGGCAGCCAGCACTTTAAACTGAAACTGCAGTTTATCCATCGTGTGATTTACAACGAGAATGTTGTTTTATAATGAGTGAATAATACAAGAATTGGTTCTCTGTAAATAACAAAGATTTTATTGTTTTATTAAAAAAATACATTCAGATACTTAATCTAATTACTAATCCTACCCGTAAATAAAAAAGAAACAACATTCAATGTTATTATTTGCACTATCTTTCGTTAGATTACTTTTATAAAATTATTTCATTGTATTCAGCATGGCTTAATCAAGCGTACTAATTGCCACGTGTGATTTTATTAATTTGCCTGTATATTCAGGTATCTAACTTACCGATCTAATCACGCGCCTATTGTCCTAACTGCGCGCGTAATTCAAACAGATTAAGGATATTTTCCTTACATAGTTATATAAGCGAATTCAATAGAAGAACATGTTGAAAAATTTAAGCTATTAATAGATCGATTGGCGAAAGCTAATTTAAAATTACAAATTGATAAATGTGAATTCCTACGCAGGGAAGTGAATTATTTAGGACCCACCCTTAGTGAAAGTGGATAAAAGCCAGACCCCAAAAAGGTCAAAGCTGCCAAAAATTTCCCACGTCCAGAATGTGTCAAAAATGTGAGAGAATTTCTTGCATTGGTTGGATATTATCGTAGATTTATAAAAGACTTTTCCCGCATCTCAAAACCTTTAACAAAACTTTTACAAAAAGAAACCTCTTTCGAACGAAAAGAAGAAGAGGAGGAATCCTTTGAAACTTTGAAAGATATATTTTGCAGTACTCTATTGTTACAGTTTCCAGATGTGACTAAACCGTTTAATATCACAACCGATGCATCAGAATATGCAGTAGGTGGAGTACTCTCCCAAGGTATTATTAGAAAAGAACTTCCTATTGCGCATACATCAAGATTATTACGCGCCGGAGAAATTAACTACGAAGTTTACGAGAAAGAAGCACTAGCAATTGTACATAGTGTAGAAGCCTTTCGTTCTTATGTATATGGAAAACAGATAACATAACTGATCATCAACCAATAGTATTGTTTAAATCCGCAGATTTAAACACTCGTGTGCAAAAATGGCGATTCAAACTATCAGAATATGAATACAATATTCTATATAAGCGTGGAAAACTTAATTTCAATGCCGATGCATTATCAAGGAACCCAGTTAAGAATGTCCCAGTTAATGTAGGAACAAGAGGACAACTCAAAATTAAAGATAAGAATGTTGAGAATAAAATATCACAAAATAATGTAGAAATTAACCCTCAACCTAAAAGGGTAAACAAAAATAAAAATAAACTAACTAAGAAAATAAATCAAAAATAAATAAACAATAAACACCATGAACACAAACGACAAATAGCAGATTATTACGAAAGTGATATCGAATCTGATTATAAGGAAATGGCAAAACCTATTGCTTTAATCTCGAACCACAGAAAGAAACTCACTAATATCACACCTGACGATTCAAATGACGAACAAAGCGACGTCGAATCATCAGAAACTACCAAAAATGACGATGAAACAAAACCATATAAGAATTATTACAATTCCGTATAGACAATGTAGCGTATTTCATTACAACTGAAGGAAACCCTTGCGATGAAGGTATAAGAAAATTATAATAATAGAATTTGACAAAATCAAAACAACTCAACTTATAAATATAGGTGAAGTTAGAGAAATTAAAAGAAAAAATAATTTATGATACTCTTATTGTACTAAGAGAAATCTTAATAAAATTGAAACAAACCGAATTTAGTATCGCGAAAAAATAGAAAACTTAGACTGGACGGAAATAAGAAATGTCATTGGACTAGTCTTTAAAAATACAAACATTAAAATAACAATATGCACTGGAACATTAAAATATGTTCTGCATGAGAAAAGAGACGAAATTTTCTAAGAGTTACACAAATCACCATGGCGGACATAAAGGAGTCTCAAAAACATACCATCGCATAAGACAAACTTATTATTGGGAAAGTTTAAAAGATGACATTCAACGACGTATCCAGCAATGCTTAGAGTGTCAATTAAAGAAATTAGTGAGACTTAAGACAAAATAACTGATGGTTATTACAGATACTCCAGGTGCCAGTTTCGAAAAAATAGCCATGGATATAATAGGTCCATTAAAACCTACTCAAAAAGGCAACGAATACATACTGACCATTCAAGATCAATACCTTTACATAATACCTTAGCTACAACTGATGCCGACGCTTGTAAAAAGAAATTTATTTGCGTATTCGGTGCGCCTAGAATCATTTAAACTGACCAGGGTTCTAACTTTTTAAGTAGCCTTGTAAGTAGAATCGCTAAAAGATTTAGAATTAAGAAATTGCGTACAACTGCTTCCATCCTCAGTCCAATGGTTCGCTAGAAACATCCCACCACTCACTCGGAGAATTCCTAAAGCAATATACTGATTGCGATAACGAATGGGACGAATAGATTGATATAGCCATGTTAAATTATAACACTTGTGTGCAAGAAAGTACAAAAGATACCCCTTATGAAATAGTTTTCGGACGGTTAGCCCAATTACCATCTGGCGATCCCCGTCACGAAGGAGATATGCATCCCACTTTTAAAAATTACGTGATAGATTTAGTTACAAGACTAAATGGAATTCAAAAATTAGCATACGATAACTTAGTCTCATCCAAATACAAATCAAAAAATATTATAATCGATCTATAAATCCAAAAAATTTCAAAATAGGAGACTACGTGTTTTTGCAATCAGGACCTAAACCTGGTAAATTCGGTGACTATTATTGGAGACCACATAAGATATTAGAAATAATAAATAAAAATAACATACGCATACAAATTAAAAAAAGAAGTAAAATTGTACACGCAAACAGACTAAGAATTTCACACATAAACAAAGAAATTAAACAAGTAAAGAAACAAAAGAAACCTAATGAAGAAAATTAATATTCTGTTTATAAATCCAATAAAATAAGTAAATATATAATAAAAAAATATTTTTAAAAAATAATCGCTTTAAATCCAATACCATAATAATAATAAAAATATAAAAAAACACATAATAATACTATGTGTAACACGGTTTCATGGGGGATAATTGTACGACAAGTACTCACCCCGGGACGTACCGAGCACGCCCGATGGCAGCTAGCACCACAAGTTGCCGCGGCCTATTACAACGTGAGAGCTCTGTGCTCTCACTTTTCTACTCCGTGTGTCTGTGCGCCCATGTGTCCTCTCGCACACGCACTGCCGGCTCTCCCTGCCGGGCTCGGCTACTCAGCTTATGACTTGCAGCGATCGGCAGCAAGTACTGCGGAGAGTGGCGGTATCCGGGGCTCGGACTTAATAATTGAGGTGTAACGAAATCACGCGAGTCGAAATCTCATATATGATATTTCGTAAGACGTTTATTCGTCTACTAAGAAAATATATACAAATGATACGCGAGGTGTTAGGGTGTGCGCGCCGGTCGACACCAACGAACACGCACACTTCAATTTGAATTTAGATGAATGTAAAATCGAATCGAACAAAGCGGACGGCGAACGTACCGAGCGTTCGAATATTTTATTCGAATATAATATTCTGAAGAATATTATATTCAACTTGTCGCATGTATAGCTTGACTATACACGAAGACGCACTGCGTCTCCGAAGTAAACACGCCGGTGCGTGTTTACTCGCGTGACCTATACACTGTATACAGTGCTGTGCCGACGCACAGCAACCGCTCTCGCAACCGAGCGACTATGAGACACAGAGAGAAAGACAATTCAAAGAAGTGTTCGGATTTCGTATCCGAACACTCGCACGCTTCAATTCTTTAACCACGCGCGTAATTAAAGTCGACTTACTTGGGGCAAGGAGTGTGCCTCGGCGAAGCTCCTTGCTCCTGTCCTTGTCTCGTGAGCGGCCGGCCGGTTCGCTTACTTCGCAACTACCTCTGAGCTGAGGGGGACCACTTCGTCCCTCCGCACGCCGCTGTAGGTTGAATACTCGGGTGGATATTCCTCCCCGAACACGCTACACAAAACGCTAGTGCACTCCGTAGCACTTTACACAATCGCAGACCACCCACGTTAAACACATGCCGGAAAACTACTCGTGAAGACTCTCGCTTCGCCAACCAAACTACAATCTCTATTCGAACCGCGTCCGTTGTCGTCCGTAGTTACGGCCTCTCTCCCGAACTTTTTGAGCACGGGCCGCGATCTTACCGAACGCATCATCTTTCTCTCTCACTCGCACCCGCGAATTCTTACGAGAGCACACCCGGTAGGTGCTTCCCTCGCTCGCGCGTGGTTATTAGCTAAATTAATCGCGTCTGCCCGGTCTTGCAATAATTACGCGTCACATATGTCTGATTTCAGAACATGCATTTGATATACTACCAGCTAATTTTAGCCACAACTGTATGGGGTCTAATCGTATCTTACTGTGGGACCCGGTCATTGAACGCGATAACACTATCTTTAATAGAAGTTGGAGAATGCAATATACCTCCCAGTACATATAACGTAACTAAAAGTTATATACCATTATTGCAAATCAATCATTTTATTGAAAGAAAGGTTGTTCAATGTAAACTTGAAATTCAAAGAAATGTATTGTATTGCGCATTGAATTCATATAACTCTGCTGTAGAATACGGATGGAATGAATATATATATATATATAAAATTAGTCGTAAGGCATGCGAAGGAGTTTATGTAACCGGAATATTACGTTTTGGTAATGCGCATGTACTAAGCGTAATAAAAGTAAACGAAAGTAGAACTTTTCCAATTACATACGCGGGTCATATGGATAAAGACGGTAACTGTAATGGGGAGAGTTATTCCGATCCATTTGGATCATGGGAATCTGTAATAATATAGGGAATATTAAAAATAACCATTTTAGAACAAACAGCGCGGGTTAAGAATGAAAAAATTAAAATTCATTTGCCATCAGGCACAGTATGTACTTTATCAGATAGTACATGCGTAGATGTACAAGGAGGGCACACATTTTGAAATGCGATGCCAATTGATACTTGCGATTTCTATAAGTATATTATTCTTTATGAAGGCCCTGCTTATAAAGCAGTAGATTTAGATTATAATGCGGAACAAACTCTATACTCATTAACTTCAGATCAAATAACATTTGTGCTAGCAACTAAATCAAAAAGTTTGTTATATGGTTATACAATAATTCAGACCGAGCATCCAAAATTAATAATTTTTGAGACTCAAAGAGGTACATCTTTTACGAGAAGAATTAAAACTTCGATAAGCGAACTCGACATCTTTGCATACGTAAATTCTAAATTTGTGTATGTAGAAACATACGTGAAAACTCAGATTAAAACATTATACCGTGATACGCTCATGCAAAGATGCAGACTAGAGCGCGAAACTCTAAAGAATGCCTTAGCGATAACGACACAGACACTTGATCAATTTGCGTACAATCTAATGAAAGGACCTGGTTACATGGCAGTCACAGCAGGAGAAGTTGTACATGTAATAAAATGCATACCACTATGTTTTTAACACCAAGAACTCATATTTAAAAACATAGAGGTACAAAAATATCCTGCAACTCTATATTACTATCACATTATTTCATAGAACAAGAATGGTATAAAATCATGCCAAAACCCACAGAAGCAAGAAAACCAACGGTAATAAAACCAATGGTGGAACCTACCTGGAATTATGAGAACCAAAGGATATTGAAGCCTTGAGAGAATGTATCATATTTTTGCAAGAGAGATGCACGAACATCCAGTATTAGATCATGAAGGAACAATTACAAAATTATTAAACGAAGGGACTTTAGACAAAATAGTCCAATCAACATGGAACAAATAATGGGATAAGCCGATAACCTTTGGCACAGCAAGCTCAGCATTTATTGCAATTTTTGTCATTTTTCAAGCAATAATAAAAATGATAATGGAAATTTGCATAAATGGATACGTATTTCACAAAATGTACGAATGGAGTATTCATTTGCTAGGAGCATTATGGAGTTCATTAACTCAATGTCTGATATATATATATATAAGCAAGAAAAAAACTGAACCAAAAGAAGCACCACTAAGAAATGTAGAACAGCAAATATTGAATCATCAATTAGTACAAGAAGAGAATAAAAAGAAAACAGATCCAAGAAACGCCATCAAATAGTAAAACTGGATTTTTCTCTATAGGTCAGTAAAAGAGAACAGAAAAAAAATAATAAAAAAAAAAGAAAAAAAGGGGTACAACAATTGCGATGAGTTTCCTTGTCGCAATGGCTAACGCAGATATTTAGAGTTTATTTTACAAAATTTTATTTTTATCTTTAGTTATCATATAAAAAAAAGTATTATTTTACGTATGAGTAAGATGGCGAGTTAGAATAAATAAGATGGTTTAATTATATAAGAGCAATTGCGTTCGGGAGTCGAATAATTCAGAAGATTAATAATAAATCAGACTGATGCTGAAACAAGAAGATGATTGCTTTAGCGCACTCCTTGTTTTGAATTTGCTATAGCAATTACTATCCTTGCCTTCGACCCGTATAGTAACCGTTTGACGATGGGGGTGTAACGTCGCACGCACCTCTTATCGATAATTTTTAACATTACATGTAATAGCATGATAAATGAACATCGATGTTCGTACCAATAGTAGAATCAGAAATCAATATCAACGAAAGTCGCTCATGATAAAACAGGACACTGTCCACTCTGCATTTTTCCAAATGCGATGAATAAAATCAATAAAAGAATTGTATAAAAGCGTACCGGGTCGAAATGCAAAATTAAATATGATATAAACACCAGGATGTAGATAAGGAAGTCACGTATAATAAATTCGAAACGAAAAGTACTTGTATTCTTTTCAATCGATAAATAATTCAAATCGTTAATAAATTAATTGTTTAAAATATATCTTTCGTTCTTATAACATAATTCATGAAATATTGAAAGATATAAACATTTTAATACAAATCATAGTATTTTAAACATTTAAACAACAATAATTATTGTTTTCTTTGTTTATAAGAAACACGTGTTTATGACATTTTACAAATTCATTTATAAAAACTATTTTATATAATCTGTAACGGGGCAGGATTTAGGAAAATCGAGGTAAAAGTGCGCGGACGCGGGGCTAGAACCCACGACCTCAGGATCCAAAGGCGCGCTCCTTAACACTGAGCCAACGCCGCACCGGCCTCGACTCAGCCTCAGATCCTACCGACTACTTCATGCCGGTATCACGGGGATCTACCGTTCGCCGACTAGCTTCTCAAATCCGCGGCCGTTATAAATCAAATAATAAAATAAGGTTTCACAAGTTATACAAAAAACTTTTTATTTATTGGTTTAATAATTTAGATATTTGTCAAATCAATATTATTAATATTGTAATAGCTTTAATGTATTTATTGTTTCTTATAATTTAGGAAAAACAATGTATTAACCATTAAACTTTGTAGTAACAACAGTTATGAAAAATACAAAATATATAATTTTAAGTCTGCATTATTTATTTAGTTTTTATTATTAATTTTGCAACATGTTAGAATAAAAACAAAAACAAAATATGTTTCAATTTTTAAAATATAATTTTTAAACCATTAAAAGTATTTCATGAAGTTAATTGCAATAAATTCTTATTTTCTTTAAATAATAATGTTTAATAATTCATTCCCAAAAGTTCTTATTTTCATTCAATCAATAATTGTAATAAAACAATTATATAATGAGCGTATGGGTGTAATCAGGCAGAAGACACTGTCCGCACTCCGTAGCGCCCGCGCCCTTAGCATGTAAAGAATAGCAGGACTCCAGAGTATAAGTATCACTCATTCACCTGTCAAGCAGCAATTAATACGTTACGTTAAAGACATCATAATCTACAAAATGTTGTTCTTCGATCACTTAAGTTTCCTTAAAACAATACGATTTATAATAAAGGGTTCTCCGATTGAAATCTGATAAATAAAAGTAAGTCTTTGAATTTATTTTACTTCTTTCTTTCTGTCCTTTGATTCATACACACACTTATTTACACCAATTTAAAACATACTGATCTTGTCCAGGGCTTATAGTACGCTCGATAAGTCAGGAATTACATGCACGATTTCGACCAGGATTTAATTTAAATACGCTGGTTGAATTGTGACATTCACACACACACATTCACGATTTGTCCAGGATTTAACTAAATGTTAAATACGCTGGATATATCGTGATACACACACACACACTTATACGAGCGCCTTAACAAATTCTAAAAACGTTTGAGAATCCCCAGCTATTGGGCGAAAGCGTAGGCTCAAAAGAATCTGTTGTTCGTCACCGTTAACCGACGTAACACAATTGTTTATGAATTCTCGGGTTCAAATCGACGAGGCTCTCTGTATCTCCGAAACTACTGGAACAAATTGAACGTATTTTTTAAAATTTGGGGAACCTTGTATAGAACTACACGATTATCAGATTGGAATTAGCAAATTCTTTTATTTAAGCCCTGAAAAAAGCATTATTTTCTTTTTCAGTTAATTATTATTTTTGATTATAAATTTACATTATTGTTCTGTGCGCTTGCTGCACAAATTCATACATAGAATTATGATCTTTTGAAACTTTATTTCCATGAAACTTCTTTTTCTTTTATATTCTTATCGAAGCACTTACAGAAAAACATGGGTTTTAGTGATTTCGACTTTATTTTTTATATATTTCATTAATTTTCCACTAATACTTTATAATTTAGTAATTTAAGTACTGCTATAATGTCGGTATAATAAACCTTAATCATAAATTTGAGATATAAATTTTCAAAAAAAAAAAAAAAAATTATTTCGCGAACTAATCATCGTGAAGTAATGAAATTTATCTTAAAATTTGTAAAAAAAATCGCACATTCTAATATTTAAAGATCATTTCGATAGGACCATAATTTTTCGAGATAATTAACTTTGATGCAGTTGCAAAATTTCTAACCTTTTAAAACGCATAATTTTGCAACGTATATGCAAAAAAATAATTAGCCCTAAAGCGAACGTGAAAATTTAAAGCTTCAAGAAGGTGTGTGCAAAATTCTGAGGACACGCCGTAGGTCCGTCCAAATCCTTATTTATTAGAAAACCATTAAGGTCAATATTTATAAATAAATGAAATTTTTTGAAAAATAAGGAACTGAGTTTTGGCACACATTTTTATATATATACCTATGTCAGGCATACTTGAGGTGAATTTCAAGTCGATTACTCAAATTTTCATACATTCATTGGAAAATTTAAAAAGGTCGATTTTAGACAATTTTATGCGTTCTGCGCAAAAATTTATATACCGATTTAAATTTTACAAGTCAATCCTTGTAGGCCTTTTTGGCAGAAAAAAATCGCACCGTTTTCATTTTGTCTCCGATAATAATCTTGTAAGAAATAAGCAAAAAACTGTTTTCTATTCTTTGCTAATTTTTCCTGAAGAACGCACACCTTTGATTTGTCTACTTTTTATTCTGAAAGATTAGTTTTTTCCTCCAAATAGATCTTTTTCAGAATAGGTGAAAGGCTAAATTGATCATCATAGAACGCACATACAAACAAAAATTAAAATCCTTTATTTTTGCTTATATGTGCGTTCTATGCTGATCAATTTAGCCTTTCACCGATTATGAATTTAAAAAAGGAACGATAGAATCAATTTTCAATTTAGGTCTTTTTCAGCTTAATTCGACTGGCCTAATATTAATATTGGACGTACTGCTGAAAAATTCTATATTATCTTATGCAGATGATACAGTCTTATTGTGCTCTGATGACTCATGGGACAAAGCTGAATATAAAATGTCATATTAGCTTAATTATGTAAGTGATTGGTTTGCGGTCAATCAACTATCGCTTAATATAAGCAAGACTACTTTCATTACTTTTGGAAATTATTGTGATAGTGTCCCTCCACATTTAAGTTTAAAAATTAATATCAAGCCTATTGTAACGTCCGTGGTACGTTCTCCTATATTTAAAAACAATCAGTCCTGACAACCCCATAAGTTCCAAACATCAAAAGCGTCACAGCCAATTTCGGAATGAAGATAATGTATCGATCTGTGGATAACCGAGATCTTTTTCTATTTTACCTACAAACCCAGAATACTTAAACAGTTACCCTGGCATAACGCGAACACCGACCGTGCTAGATATTTTTTTCTTTAAAATATTATCCGTCCCACGAAAATTTGTCCTCAAACAGCACTTAAGTGAAGCATTTGAGTTGTTACTGCATAGAGAGTCAACAGAGACAAAGACCCTTTTTTAAGATAGGACTAATCCCCTCGGTGTCGAATGCACTCCACGACTCGAAGCACGGAAAAACACCGCGCTTATCCTAAACAGATGTGGGGGCCATAAAAATCGTTCCAAGAAGATATTTCAAATCAAGTCTGGGCAATTTTAAATAAGCAAATGCGTTCGACATTATTTTCAAACTAAAATGCGTAGTTTTAAAAATAGTTATTTCCTGCATATGTATATTGTTGTAACAAAATTTAGAATTATTTTAGTTTTAATACAACAAAAAATGATGCGTCAGTGAAATAACTGCGGATCTGCGTAAAATATCGTACGCATTAATATTACAAATTCATGTAAATAATCAGTTAGAATGTCTACTTACACTCATTTTTTTAAACTTATGCAGAGCTCAACATTATTTAAATCAGTCATCATTCAATCATTTACATTTCCCATATTTAGATTTTTATTTACTTGCTGATTTTCTTTCAATTGTTTTTCTTTCATTTATTCTTTAGAAGTATCCAAATCTATATGTGACTTTAGACTTTAAAACTTTCCGTTAATAATTATTAAAACTCGATAGCGATTCTATTATAAACATTATTTTATATTTTTTATACCGATTATAATTATATTCCCGAAAACACACTTTTGTGTAATTGTAATAAATGCTCTTGTACTAGAATAATTATAAATAACATCCAAAATAAACACGGAACAGATTTATAAATATTCTAAAAGCATCTTTATCAAAGTTTCAATACTAAATTAAATACTTAACTTAGTCTAGAACTGACGTTATTACTTCATGTATTATTTCTT
>UELV01139236.1:0-10849 GCA_900490015.1 Megastigmus stigmatizans
GGAGTGGGGATGGGTAGTGGGTATATGAGGAGATTAAACACGCTTTTCATTTCAGTCCCTGAGGAGGAGCCGGAGCGGACTCGAAACGTAGGGCGTTTGGGCGGTGGGGGGCGATCAGATTGTCCTTTACTAATATATGTTTTTTCAGGGTTGAATATAAGTTTATTTCAGATTCTGCGGAGGTGATTATAAACAAGGGCACTCTGATTGCCCATTAATGTTGATTAGACTGTAAGACCAATAGAAAAATCTTTGTCAGGTTATACCGACCTCTGTCGAAACATCTCTTTAGCTTTGGCTATACGCAAAAACACAGAGATGGCATTCTTCAAAGGTCGGCCACACACACCTAAATACTATATTTTTCGTGTGTCAGGCGTTCAGCTCAGCTACTAAGCGCAGCTGATCGCTTCATGCGCTGATTTGTCATTACTCGACGGCTTCCTGACACACTTATATTTACCACCTCTCTGCATTTTCGGCAGGAACCGAGGTATCCTACCTGATCCAGAGCGACACATTAATCCATTTTAAGCTTCAATCGGAGACAGATCGAGCCGATTGAGCCGATCACAGTCAGAGTCCCTCAAGTAGACACGCCTTGTATACGCGATCTCTCTCGGGTAGTCTTTATTAAACGATTAACGTTTAAACTAAAAGACTCTGACTCATAATTCTAACCCAATCTCACGATAAACAATTGGATACTGAAGCTACCCAATTGAAACGGTAACCGTACCACATAAATTATATACATATCTATATATAATTTAAATAATAATTATTTACGTCCCTTCCGGACGTAACATAAGAAATTTGGTGCTAAGTGTGGGGTTATCGCCAGTGAGCGCAAAGCTTAGAATTCGCGTTCACGTATAGCCGTAAATATTCACTGAAGGAAGACCATTCAGTCCAAGGGCCTACTATCTGAAAGAATGTCAAAGATCGACGAATTCTGGTTGCTGATCGTCTTGGTCCTATTAAGGTAAGTGAATTTTATATTAGCACTATATAATATTATTTTGTCTCTTTTATTCCTTTTTATTAATAAATAAACTAAATTTATTTATCAAATTTTTAATTAAAAGAATTATTAGGCAATTTCGAACTCGCGCAGAAACTATAGATTTAAATCTATACCGAGTATATTGCTAGATATTATGGATTATTTAGTGCTTAATAACATTAATAAAATACTCGCGTAACTTAAAAGGCTTGAGTCGACATTTGATGTTAAGTAGGAATTGAAATCAGCAAAATATTTTATTGTATTATCGCATTAACGTGCGATAACCATTTTTTTCAACATTATTTCGAAACGCAGCATTTTTCGCGTTTCTCGCGTCAGTCAAAGAAAGAAATGGCAAATCACAAAATCAGAATGCTAGAGAACACACTTTTCTCTAGCTCATATAATTCTCCAGCCCAGGATAATAACGCTAACGCAACAGAAACGAACGTAGGTCACGCGCAGAGACAGCGCGGGCAGCTAGGTCATGACCGGGGAGTGTTAAATTAGACACCCTGAGGCGGCCCGCAAAAGCGCTGGAATAATCGTCGGCAGCAAGGCCGAGGTTACGCATCTAAACGCTCATCATCAAAAGAACATGGATATACAAATGTAACACAACGCACCAAACAAGGAGTAGATTTAAACTCCCAAGGGACTCGATATGTGCAGAGACAGTCGAACCCGTCGAACGAACAGATAGCAAACAGTGACAAATAAATGAATCAGTCGTGAAAGATATCACGATAAGAATAGCTATATGCGGTAAATTGCCACCCATAGTGTCTATTAAAAGTACTGATTTTTTAAATCAAGGCGCGATCTTTTACGCTGATTCAGGGGCGGATATAACCCTCATAAAAATGAGTAACATTAAAAGTAATGTTAAAATAGACAATAAAGAGATTTATAAAATAAATAGAGTAACATCAGGCACAGTGCATACAATAGGTAAGATTTCGACGTTTATAAAAGGGATGAAATGCGCCTTACTAATCAATGTCTGGATTTTAGCAATGGAATAAAAATTCTATTTAAAACAACGGAATCTTTTGTGATTCCTAGATGTCGCCGCGTGATTTACGATACAAGTGAAGGATTTGTACCTTTACTCGACATAAATCCAAACATTTTAATAGGAAATGCTGTAGTCAAGAATATCAAGGGGAAAGCTACTATAATGTGTATAAGTATAAGCAGCAAACCAATCACTATAGAGGCCCCTCTAGTGGAGTTGGAAACTTGCGAAATTGCAAAAGAAAAAACGGTCACTCAATACGAGGATGACCGACTTTTGCACAATGAGAACATCGATTTCGCAAACATATTCAAAGAATCTGCCACAGTAGCAGTTAATAGAACAGAAGAAGTTTTTAAACTTATGGACACCGGTTGTTTAAGTACCGAGGAAAAGGATCATGTCAAGAGTCTTGTGGAAAAATGGGCAAATTTATTTCATTTACCTAGAGAGCGCCTTAGAGCTACTGCAGTGGTTAGCCATAAAATTACGACCAATGATGACTTACCTATACGCACAAAGCAGTACCGACATCCGCCTGCTGTTAAAGAAGTGATACAGAAGTACGTACAAGAACAAGTAGACGCAGGGATTATAACACCATTTACATCTCCCTATTGTTCGCCCTTGTTCGCCGTCAAGAAAAAGGGCACAGACGACAGTGGAAAGCAAAAGTGGCGTCTAGTCATTGATTTTAGATCTCTCAATGATAAAACAATAGGCGATGCATATCCATTGCCTATTATTACTGATATGTTAGATCAGTTAGGCCAAGCGCAGTATATATCAACGTTTGACCTTATATCGGGATTCCAACAAATACCTATGAACCCGGAAGATGCGCATAAACCAGCGTTTTCGACACTATACGGTCAGTATCAATATTCACGTATGGCAATGGGACTTAAAAGCGGCCCTGTATCATTTCAACGAATGATGGATCTAGTTCTAGCAGGACTTCAAGGGATAGAGTTGTTCGTGTACCTAGACGATATAATTATTTTTGCAAAAACATTGCAAGAACATGAAAAGAAATTTGATCGACTGATGAAAAGACTGGAAAAAGCAAATCTCACTTTAGAACATTAAAAATACAACTTTTTACGAAAAGAAGCCCCCTATTTTGAGGGCATATAGTAGGAAAAGGTCAATTGAAACCTGACCCAACGAAACTCGATACACGAAAAAAATATCCAGTACCAACAAATGCAAAGAAAATTAAACAATTCTTAGGCTTAGCGGGATATTATAGGAGATTTATCGAAGGCTTTACAAAGACAGCTCTCCCACTGACAAAACTGCTAAGGAAAAATCAAGAGTTTGAGTGGGGTAATAAACAGCAGCGCGCATTGAAATTTTACGCGACGTGCTTTGTGCCGAGCCAGTTTTGTAATCCCCGAATTTTAACGAACCATTTCTAGTCACGACAGACGCTTCAGACTACGCACTAGGCGCAATATTAAGCCAAGGCACTCTAGGGAAAGATCGACCATGTGCCTATGCGTCTAGACCATTAAGAGGTGGAGAGTTGCGATATTCTACCTATAAACGCGAATTATTAGCAGTCGTTTTTGCAAAAGAGCAGTTCAGACTATATCTATACGAAAGAAAATTCACCGTAGTAACAGATCATCAACCTTTAAAATGGTTACATGACACGAACCGTCCTGAACTAAGAGGAACTAGATTAAAATCAAAATTGGAAAGGATTTTTCTTCGATATCGTATACCGACCAGGCGCGAAAATTTCTAATGCAGATATATTATCTCGAAATCCGATATCTCCCAGGTGTAGGAAGGAGAAGAAAACCCCGAGCGCACTCGGGCAGCAATACACATATTGGCGGACAAATAAGAACAAGAAGATGCGGAATTATTTGACTCCACCATTTTAAGATTTAAAAGGAAAAGACCTCCTAGAAAACCTAAAAAGGTTAAAATACAAACGCCTTTACCCACGAATGTCACTCTGCGTAAATAAAAACCGGAGACTCAAGGAAATTCCGCAGATGACACAAAAATTGACAAAAAGGCACGTCTGGATAGCGACACAAAGGCTCACATGGAGATGATGAAGCAGATATAGTAAAATTGGATCCAAAGTTAAATAAACCACGCAGACAATATAAGAAAAGAATTACTGAAGTGGAAAATTAAAAGATATTCCGGATTATTTAAAATTAAAAAACACCTCGTCATCATTGGACTCGAGTTTCGACATGTTTTATCAGCGAACAGGCCCACAAGCCACCAGCACACCAAATGCAGATATCAGCAGAAAAGCGTAAAAAAATCATGAAACTTCGACTAGAACTGCTATAGAAAAACCAGACAATGCAATAAAAATACATCCTATAAGACAAAGTTTAAGAAGTCCGGTACCTCAATTTTGCCACAGCCCTTTAAGACCCTCAGATGTACCAAAAGGGATAGACATTACGAAAAATCAAGATTCATGACCACCTGCTTGCACAAAATCGCCCATTATAGAAAAATTGGTTTCATCCTTTAGTCAATTGAAAAATAGGCTAGGAATTGGAGCAGATTTGATGAAAGCTAGATTGGTAGTAGACGTTGAGGAAAGAGATGCACAAGGAAGAGCTGGTCTCAGTATATATAGGTTGTTAACGAACAGATTATCACTTTCGACGGAATCGGGTAGAGCGAAAAATTCTAAGTAAAAAATCATTACTAAACTTTTCGATCCGATCAGTAATTATTGAGTAATAATCGATCAAAAATCAGTCGATCGCGTTAATCAGCGTAGAGCTATAGCCGCAAGCGGAGCACGAGGAGAACAGACTGGCTGTAGCTCTACGCTGATTGGCGCGATCGACTGATTTTTGATCGATTATTATTACTCAGTAATTACTGATCGGATCGAAAAGTTTAGTAACGATTTTTTACTTAGAATTTTTCGCTCTATCCGATTCCGTCGAAAGTGATAATCTGTTCGTTAACATCCTGTATAAAGGAATCAACAAACATTGGAGACGAAAATAAATATGTCAAGAAAAACGATATAAAACCTACGGAACTAGAGGGATATAAACAGCTCGAAAAAGAAATCGAAAAGGGTGAAGAAACACCAAATCAAATAAATAAGAAAGGATACGAATTTGAGCATAAATACTATAAAATAACTCTCTCCGCAAACGAGAGTTCGAGTTCAGATAAATCCATGAGAAGTATTCCCAAAATAATAAAAAATAAAAATACAGCGGAAATTCCGATAGAAAATGACGAAATTGGAAGATATGCAATTTATACACCTGGTATATGTTGTGCCGAACCATATTTTCAAAAATTCGTTGATTTAGACATATTAACAGATGGAAATTGTCTCTTTGACTCGCTCAGGAAACTTTGTAAATTACAAATTTCTTGCGACGAGCTACGAAAAATATTATTAGAACACCCATCTTTACATACATGCGGAGATCCGATAGAAGCAACATACATTTTATCTCGCAATAAGGAATTTGGAAATGTCGATTGCATGTATATATTCTCGCAAAAATATCAGGTTAATATATGCGTACACTTCGAAATAGCGGAAGCAAAAATAAAATATTGTCATTTCATTTATGAAGAAAAATCTCCCTTCATACATTTATATTTGCTGAACTTACACTACACACCCATATATATAATAGAGAATACATCCGAAGTAGGACGGATCACGCAACAAGAAGCAGAAAAAATAAATTCTCAAAATCATAACATAATTAGCGCACAGCAAGAATCAGACCTACGAGACACCGACTGCAATATGAACTGGGATTTTTCATCATCAGGTCATCACCCTTTAAAGCATGCAGATAAGACCTTTAAATCCGATTACTCCGGGGCGTCGGACTTGGAATCATTAACACATGAGAAGCAAGAAGGAGCAAGGACGTTTGATAAGGACGAACATAAGGACGATACGACGGAAATAAAAACGCCGACGCAAGGGATAGCGAGTCAGCTGGAAGAGTCGACGACCTCGGAGAGCAACACGGTCGATACCGAACACGACACGCCAGCGCTCGCCGATTTACCGACCTTCACAACTATAGAAGTTATAAGAGGTCATCCTTTTAAACTTCCGGATAATATTGTATACTTTTTACCAACAGAGGATTATCGCGAAACGGAAACAATAGAAGCACTCATCGAACGTCGATATATAGACATCGATGATACGCAATCCCAAAATTTTCAAATCGGAGAAATATTAACATCAAAATTTATGAAATTTAGACAATTTGGATCAACAGTTAAACAATTTATAGACGACAAGGCCCTTCAATCGGATATAATGAAAAGCTTACGCTGTTTAAAAAAGATCGCATTACAACATTCCATTAGATCTTTTTGTATAATTCAAGATATCGAAGTGTTAAGTCAAATGCAATGGGCCTAAGTTATCGAGGAATTAAATTGTATACTAGACGGAAAAAAACATTTCTTCTAGTCTTTCCAGCATCTCTTCCCCTTCTTTATTTTTTATTTTGTCCCTAGATCTTCTTCCTTCCTCAATCCATGGCCAGCTCCCTTCTTCAGCCGTTCTAGCGTTAAAGTCTCCTATTATCATTATTCTTTCCTTCTCTTCCTTCCTACTTACCTTCTCTATTATTTTCCATACCTCCCTTCTTTTGTCTCTCATGCATATTACTCCCACTATCCATTTTTTATCCCCCACTTTCACTTCTCCACATATTACTTCCTCGTTTTTTTCTTTTTTTTTTCTTCTTCCCCTTCTCTCTCCCACGCTCCCACGTTCTTTTTAATTCCTAATATTATTCCTCCCATTGCTTTTCCTTTCTTCTTTCTTCTGCTTGCCCTTTCCACAATCAGGTCGAAGTCTTTCAATTTCTTCCTCATTTGTCCTTCCTCTTTTTCTTCTAACCACGTCCTTTTATCATTTCCCATTCTTCTTCCCCTGTATTTTTTAAACCTGCTGCATTCTACGCTAGTATTCTTACCTCCCTGCCTTCCTCCTCTCTCTCCCCTCTACTCCTCCATCCCTTCCTCTCTTTCTGGAAAATTTTTTTCTCCCTCTTCATCCCATTTCCATACTTTACCGTTTATCCACATTCTATTATAGCTATTTCTCACCTGTTTCCCCTTACCTCTCTCCTTCCTGCCAATCCTTCTCATTTCCTGTTTCATTTTCCTTTCCTCCCATGTAAGGTCGTTGTCAATGTAGATTCTATTCCCTTTATCTTTGCTTTACTATGTATTATGTTCATTTTTCCTTCCCACATTTCGCACTCAACCCCTATTTTATCTCCACTTTCTACGATCTTCCAAGTATTTCTCACCTCTACTGTTGTATTTAGTTTTTCATTTATCCAATTCTGTACATACCTCTTTTCATTCCTCATCCCTTCCACTCCCGTAATTTTACATTTTTTCTTCTTCTCTCTTTGTCTATCTCTTCCAGATTTTTTCTTATCTTCGCTTCTTGCTCCTTCCGTCTTTCCTGTCCCTCCTTCCACGCCCTCTCCTCCTCCTCTCTTCTTTCTTTCTACTCGTCTTTTATCCCGTCCGGCGCCCTTTCAATCATCCTCTCTCTTGCCACTTCATATACTTTCTTTTCAAGCCTCTTTTCTATCGCCTTTTCCATCTTCTCAAATTCTCCTTTCATTACTCTATAATTTTCCTTCGTTTTCTCCTCTATCTCTCTAACTCTCTTCTCTGTTGCTTCCAATTTTTTATTCCAACTCCCGAGCGCTTTCCTAATTTTTTCTTCCATCGCATCCATTCTTGCATCCATTCTCACATCCCTTTTTTTTCCATCTCCTCCAGTCTCACCTCCATTCTATCCCAAAATTTCTCCATCTCTTCCCCATCTATTTCTTCTTCTTTTACTGCTTTTTCTTCCTTTTTTGCTAATTGCTCTTCTCCCTTTTTTTCTTATTCTCTCCTGTCTTTTTTATTTGGTACCAAGAATCTGGCTATATTTTCGTTAGGGCTATCCCTATATTTCCTTTTCCCCTCTATCCTTTTTCTCTCTGCTTGTCTTTCCCGTTCTCCGATAACAAGTAATTAATCAACGAATTTATAAATGAGCTTCCACAAGGTGCAACTCGTCATTTTAGAACATCAATAAAATAAAGATAAATGCAGTGCCAGGCAACAGGTCTTATAAAAGAATATTTAGTATTTATTAAGAGCATAGACATAAATTTTTATATAAATGAAACGAAGACCATACTATCAGACTCACAGCTCAAAATTAGTTATTTTTGGAAAGAGAAAATTACCAAACAATAGTTGAACAAAAATTTTAACGTAAGAAAAAATTTAAGAGTTAAAGTCTAGTACTCGATCAGTGCGTCGGTAGTCGATCAGCTCTGGTAATAGTATAAATAACAATAATAATAAATAATATTATCACTTTAATAATTATTTAATGATCTAAACTAATTTATAATAAAGTAAACATATTTTTAAATAACTTTTAAGTAAACTTTTGATAACAAAAATATTAAATGCTTTAAAGAAATCATTGGAATCGTCCATTACATTATTTCACAATAAAAAAAAGTAATAAAGTTACAAATTTAAAGTTATCTTTCCTGGGGGGCCCCTTTTATTAATTATTTATAGAATGTTTTCAGATAGAAATAAAAAATCAACACCCAATTGCATCAGAGAGTCAAAAACAAGGACACACCCAAAACATCATTTCCTTGCAAGTGACACCAACTACCCCACCATCATCGAGGCGTGCCATCCGAAATCACGATGATTCTCGCACTGCTACCTCATCAATATAGATTTTCGTTAAATATTTTCAAATTGTTCATTGTATTTGATTTTATTTCCGAATATTACCTATTTATTGTATCACACTATATTATATATCATGTACTTATTGTTTATTACTATATTAAACTGTACTATTCATTTTCAATATTGTAAAAGAGAGAGACTCGTAAGAACAATGTAAAACAAAACTCACTCACACAGACAAAACATTCATATCACCTATCAATTAGGGAATAAAAGTATTTAGATAGACATAAAAATTTTTTTTCAATGTTATTATTTAATCAGGGATTAAACTATAACTTTACGCGCGAAAACTCAGTCAATCCATTATTTTATTTACATTTGTATTTTCCGATGAGGTCACCGTTACCGCGGCCTCGGGCGTGCTACGTCCCGAAACTAATAAGTATTCATTGCTACATTTTATTTAACATACCGATCTCTGCCGAAACATCTCTTTAGCTTGGCTATACGTAATAGCACAGAGATCGCATTCTTCAAAGATCGGCCACAAACACCTAAATACTATATTTTTCGTGCGTCAGGCGTTCCGCTCAGCTACTAAGCGCAGCTGATCGCTTCATGCGCTGATCTGTTATTACTCGACGGATTCCTGACACATTTATATTTACCACCTCTCTGCATTTTCGTCAGGAACCGAGGTATCCTGCCTGATCCAGAGCGACGCATTAATCAGTCCATTTTAAGCTTCAATCAGAGACAGATCGAGCCGATTGAGCCGATCACAGTCAGAGTCCCTCAAGTAGACACGCCATGTATACGCGATCTCTCTCGGTTAGTCTTTAATAAACGATTAACGTTTAAACTAAAAGACTCTGACTCATAATTCTAACTCAATATATATATATATATACAGGGTGTCTGAAAAGTTCCGGAACGGCACGATAACTTCTGAACTAACAATGGCAGAAAAAAACTAAGATATATGGTTGAAAGATTTCTCCCCAGCTATCTGATGGTGACCTTGAATTTGACCTTGACCTTGACCTTCAAGGTCATTTAAAGGTCATGTCGATTTTTTAAAATGGGACCCCCTATTTTTGACCCCGGAAATGAAAAGAGTGGAAAATTTTACGTTCAAATATGGTCTTGACCATTTTTAATTTTTGACCCTGGAAGGTCATGGTCAATCTCAAACCCAGGTTCGGTGCGATAACTTGAAAACCAGAAGTCGTAGAGGGAAACATCCAAGACATAATATTTATGATTTTTCCCCGGCTATCAAATGGTGAACTTGACCTTGACCATGAACTTCAAGGTCATATGACGGTCAAGTCGCTTTTAAAAAAGAACTATCCTAATTTTGATCTGGAAATTAATAGAGCGGATCATTTTGCGTCAAGAAACGTATCCAATTTTGACCTTGACTTAATTTAATTGCTTCTGCGTAAATTTAACCCCATTGACTAAAATTATCCCGGTATTCATGTTACTCCGGTGTTCAACTTACCCCGACCACATGGATTTTTTAGTATTCATTATCTTCCACTTCTAAATTGCTTAAGGTGGCTCGACACCAACAATAATAATAATAATAATAGTAACGTCTTAAATTTGTAAATCTTCTATTAAACGAACAAGATTTGTTTAAATGAATAATCAACATTAAAAATTAAAGAAGGGTTCATAATAAACTATAAAACCATTTTTAAAATTAAATTTCAATTTTGTAATCAAGATGTTGTCAATCAAAAATTTGTTAAAAATTTCTTCGACAAATCTTTTTAATCTTAGTCAACTTTCATCCGATTTCAATTTACCAAAGCTCATTTTTTATTTCTTAGTATGTCGTGATACTCATAGAGATTGACAACATTTTCTCTGGATAAGAAGTATTTCTCTAAGTTTTCCTTGAAAAAAATTTTTTCTCATTCGTCTGTCATTTTTTTGTCAAATATTTTTCGGTAGTTAATTTGTTATCGTTTGTAATCGTGCATATTTATTATCTGCACATGAGCATGCATCGTCTTAATGAAAGAGAAAGAATTTCACTTTTGATGATGAGAGGCTGGGGTGAACTTAGACAATCTTACGAC
>UELV01139288.1:0-14540 GCA_900490015.1 Megastigmus stigmatizans
AACAAGTTTTGTAAGGCTTAAAGGCATCATATATACACCATTTAATGTAACATCTGGCGTTCCGCAAGGTTCACACCTTGGACCTTTATTATTTAATATTTTTATTAATGATGTTAAAAAGGTTGTAGGGTGTGAATTATTGCTTTATGCGGATGATGTCAAGTTATTTAATACGATAAATACTGTTACGGATAGCCTTAAGTTGCAACAGTCTTTAAATGATTTTCTAATATGGTCGGAAGAAAATGGTTTAAAGTTGAACTACAGTAAAGGTAAATTAGTTACTTTCTTTAAAGGATTTAAAAGAGTAAACACTGAATATATGATAGAGTCTCATATTTTGGAAAAAGTAAAGTGTATTAGGGACCTTGGAGTAATTTTTAATGAAAACTTATCATTTAATGATCACATCGATATAATTACTTCAAAGGCTCTGAATTTAATGCGTTTTATATGTAGAAATACCAGAAATTTTGTAGATTCTCGATCATTGATTCTTTTATTTAATAGTTTGATTTTGCTTCAATTATATGGACACCTTACTTTGAATATGCAATAAAAAAGTTGGAGGAAGTACAACATCATTTTCTCCGGCACCTGGTTTTTAGATTTTTTACCCCTATGGATCGATTTGATCACAACTATAGTGTTGTGTCTCGGGCTGCTGGTTTGCATAGTATCAAGTCGATCCATGATTTGTATGACTTATTATTTATGTTCAAATTTCTAAGGTCACACAATAAACATCAGGATATTGCTAATTTATTTGAACTGAGGGCATGTAATTATGATATTAGGCGTGTAAGGTACTTAAAGGAGTTCAATTGTAAGTCGATATTAACATATAATTCTCCTGATTTTAGACTGCGAAGAGTATGGAATGAATATTGTATTTATGTAAGAAATTTAGATTCAGTACATTCCTTAAAATATGCAATGAATCGCATAGTATTAAAATATTATTTGTCACATACATATTGGTTTCTATTTTGAAGTATTTTCATATGTAAGGGGTAACTCTCGTTTATAATTAAATAAATAAATAAATAAATAATATTATTGATCATTTGCATACTTTATTATGTACTTTTATTGTCGAAAAAAATTATTCATATATGTCTCGAAATATCTAATCAGTTTTTACATTTTATACTAATTTTTTTAATATTTCTTTTCGATTTAAATACTTTATACTTTATACTTTATACAATGATATACTTTATAATTTATACTTTATACAATGTTTGTATAATTCAATTAAAAAAGTTATAAAAAAGAACATATACTTTTATTTATTTATTTTCAGCTAACGCATTGAATAGCTCAACTAGCTTCTACTTTATTTCTATATCAAATTTATTTGTTATTAGTGCTAATAAAGATTCTAATCCATTGATCTACAAAAAAGTAGAAAGGGGAACAAGTTTGGCCTCCCGTGTACGCAGTAGCAATCGCTATCGTTCATAGTACAGTTCTTATAAACGATTTCTTTATTTAACGCGCATTTTATTAAATAAATAGCTGTTTCACAATACGTACATTATATTTTGTACTGTCCGTCTTTATGAAACTCTTTTACAAAGCCATGCCTCTATTAATTTTTACTTTTACATGCTGCTTTTGAAAAAGAATACAATACTTTAGAATCAAGAAGAGCAAGAAGAGTCCAACTGCCGTTAAGTGAGAAGATCAGATGGCAACATGCAAAATACAAATGCCTTGTGCCTGTGCAAGAAAATGTTCCTCGGTTGCCCAAGAAAGTGATGAATTCAATTATAAAGCTTGATTAGGTAATGGTTATTTCGATTTTTTTTAAAATAAACATAAAGAAAAAAATTTTGGACCAAAATATTGAAGATAAAGTATATAAAATAACAAAAATGAGAGAAGAAGAGAAATAAAAAAATATAGGAGACTTTTTGAAATCCGTTCTCACTCACTTTGTAGGGTTTTAAAATAAAACCAACAATTTTGAGTCACGCTTTATTCTATGAAACAAATTTTAACTGAAATGTCTGAATGTATAGTTTTTGGGGTAGCAACTAACGAATCCGGAGTCAAATTTTCAAGACACTAGATGGCAGAGTCAATATCGCAGCAAAATTTAGAAAACTGTACGATTATTTTATCAACATCCGTCATATTGTCCAAAAAACGAATAAGATTTATATTTGCTTATTGTACTTGTTTTCACCTAAATTATAAGATCAATTATTGTATCCATTAATTATTGTTAAAAGTAAGGAGACCTAATCCTCATAATACGTACCACTGTGACGCATATGGCTAATACATTTCAATATTAAATCATAATAGTTTTAGCATACTAAATTGTAGTCCAAGTTAATTTGCATCGTAAAATCCACTGGATCACAATTATTCATTAATACTCGGTTCTAAACTTACTGCATTCCATCTTAGTGCTCACTACAGATCCAGTCGTAGAATAGAGGCGTAAAATAAATTTGAAATCCCGAAGGAATGGAGAGCATAGAGAATAAAACACGGAAGAGAAAAAGCAGGAGTAAGATGACTACGAAACAGCTCGAGCCGCATGTAGTCGTAGCCCGTGGCGGCTGGTACAAGATGAGCATCCAGCGCGAACGATATGTCGCCCGCTTTATTTCACTCGCGTTTCAATTTAACGGCCGTAAAGGAGTTTCGGTGCGCCGCAGCAGTAGACCTCGTGCGCTTTATCGTAAAAGTTTTCCGCGATTTGACGATCAGGAGACGAGCGAACAAAAAAAAAAAAGAAAGAAAGAAAGATAAAAAAGGAAAAGGTATCACGCGCACTGCACGCTTTCGCGTATACATACTCGGGCGCGAAGGCCCCGCAACACGAGCGCCAAAAATACTTTAGTTTCCGAGAAAAGAGAGATATAATGAAAAAAGTAGTTGAAGAGAGAGTGAGAGAGAGAGCAAGGACGCTAAAGAGGAGCGCTGAAAGGTAAAGATATCTCGTACCTACTCGCGACGAGGCACCGGCGTGCTTTTTCACCCTGGCGCCCTGATTATCACCCGATACCCTGCATTCAACTCTTTTCCTTTTTACCTTTCTCTCTCTTTAATTCTTTCCTTTCTTTCTTTTAATGCCGCCGCCTTTTTTCCCTTTTCGCTAATTGCAGCTCTGGCCATGGCATATGGACGCATGCGCTGGCAGCGGAGAAAACTTTTTCTGTATTTGCGACAGCTCTAGACAAATAAAACATGTGTTCATTGCAAGTCCCTTTATTTTCCCTCTGTGTTGCTCTACTAGCGACGTGGAGCTTGAATTACAAGGAATCGCATTAGCTGCTAATGAGGCTTGCTCGATATTTTACCGTGACGATTAAAACTCGACTCGACGCGCGAGAGCTTTGCTTTGTTATTCGTTCTATTTTACATGTGATTATAAAGTTGTGCATGAATTTAGAGAAAATCATGGTGGGAATTGGAAGATAATCTAAACCGTAATATTCTGCTGTAAACAAAGCTTATGTCGTTTGCTATTTTTTAAATATAATACCATAGTAGAATGTATACTTGGATTCGTAATGTGAATTATATGCTGAATGAAAATATTGAGTATGGTTTATGTTCAATATAATATAATTGAAATGGAAGTTTAATTGATGTACATATAACTGAATTAATAAAACTAAACAATAGTTATTGATCTTTTTATTATAATGAAAAACTTGTTCCAGAATTATTTGGAAATCTAAATAGTTGCAAATGTTACAGCAATAAAACCTACAGATGTTAGTAAAGTACTGTACGGCCATTATGCACATTCATTGCCTGACTGTATCGTAACTCATCTACTTAGTATACAGGTTGCATTTATCACATTTTTCCTAGTTTTATTTTCTTTTTCTAAAAATATTGATTTCTGCTTTACCATATGAAAAATTGAAACTAATAATACCTATTTGAGAAAAAATCGCCTGTATCCGAGATAAATTTTTAAATATCTCGACTTTGGCTGTAACTAAAAAAAAAATTAAATTCTATACCTAATTATTTGACGTATCATATCATGCAATTGATACACTTAAATAGATTATCATATTATCAGATATTAAGGTTAAAAAATTCAATATTAATGTATTATCTCACTACCTATATGTGATCTAAAAATTGATTACCTAATAAATATATGTGTTTTTAATTTAAAAATTATAACTGTGCATTATTTCTGCCACGCATTGTACATTTTCTAATCACTCGCAAGTTTTTGTTTTTAATTATTATATTATACAACTATTATTATATTATTATATTATTATTATATTATAATTTGTTTAAATTATTTATATTATATAACAAAGAAATCTACTTTAAGGACAAATAGCGAATACTTGACAATAAAGTTCATATTAGAGAACTCATACAAACTATGTGTTTACTTACCCGCAATTTAATGATGGAAAACATATAAAAATATTGAAATAAATGACATAAAAATAAAAATGACATGCAAATTGTATTTTTATTTAAAGCAAACAATAATATCAACACATTTAAATATATTCAAATGAACACATTTTTTATTATTATGGAAACCCAAAGCACATAAAATATATTCAGTATGAAATAATAATGGAATATATATATAAATGAATAAAATTAATTAAATATACATTTTACTTAATGTTAGTACCATTTATTGAGTATTTTTTCCTTAACTTCCTGTAATCAATTAGTAAGTCTTTCGACGCATGGCAAATTCACTTAAATACGTATATTTGTAGCATCAAACTTCACATTCTTCAACACATTTGACAATGTTACTTTTTTTTTTGTTTTTTCGTAAACGCTACATAGAAATGGGATCATTAATAATATTGATGTCGTATCATATGATCATAAAAACAATGTACAGTTTATGATTATTATATTATAATATTTTAAAATAATTCTTTATAATACATCTTGTTCGAATCAAAAAATGATGAAAGATAATTTCTCTCAGTTTTGGCTTTTATTCAACGCTTTTTCAGCATTAAAGTAAGCAAAGTGACAAACATTTTGAGTTTACGATGCACAAAGAGAAAAAGTATCGCAACATGACTTATAATATCACTAGTTTCCATTTTCTGAGCTAATAATAAAATGTTGATTCTAAATAAAGCAATATACAAAATAATGTGGTATTCATACGGATTTAGATCGTCTTAAGAATGAGGTTAATACCAGATAAAGCAGATCAAATATGCCACTAATGCATGAGAATCTATTTATATGTAAACTTTTCTTACCTCATTCAAGACTTCGATCGTTGCAGCAGTTGGCAAAACGAAAACTATATTTGTTTTTTTTTTAAAGTCATATACCACAATACTTATTTCTCTATGTAACGAGCGCTTTTTTCATCAACATTTATTCTTATAACTTACCAATCTGCCTCACATTTTATTTACACAAAAACAATATTACATTTGCAGTTGTTAGTTTCTCTGTATCGTTATAAATTTAGCTTGACGTCGAAGTGAATGCAACATTGATAAACTGTCACTTCATATATTCTTTAACTTTCCCTTTCTTCCAATTCTTGTCTAATTATCTATATCTGGCACGCACATCGATTCATGGGATCTGATGGCCTCGTTCACGTTTAGATTTGCTGAACCATCAATTTGCATATACACCGCTAAATAATAAACGAATTTTCAATTTCAATCGAATTTATCTAAATACGGTCCAATTAATGTCAATGTAAATTTTAATTAATGTAAAATTTAATTTACAAATCAGTTCAACGTCTTAAATATTGGAAGAAATAATCGTACGGCTGGTATTTCCGAGAGCATCTGCATCAGTTCATTAAGAACTGACTCACGCAGGATTAGTGGAATCTTTCAATTTTTACGTCAAATTCAACTTTAATGAAATTTAATCAACTCATTATCAGATAAACCAGTTCTAGACAATATATCTAAAGATTAATATTGAAAGAACGTAAATTGGATTAATCTAATTCGTTAGAGTGAATTGCTTACATTCTCTACAGAAAAAAATTTAATTTTCGTGGGTTTAATTTTAGTCGTTAGTGAGTCATTTCATTCTGGAACTTGCTTAGTTACCCTTAGGAACATAAGTGATTACTAATTTTTTAAATTTAGTATTTAATAATTTTTTACTTGCAAATGAATATTTTACGTTATTGTTTACCTAGAATCTTTCGGCAAATAAAGCAGCTCAAATCGGAAAATTAAAGAAGATCGACTCAAATTTGATAAAGCAGTAAAGTTTTGCGCGCGGCTTTTACTCTGATCAATAGATCCGCGGTCAATTTTATCGAAAGATTACAAGCTCCATCAATACGTGGCCATGCGAGGGCTTCCCTTTTTTTCGTTCTGACTGCCACTGCTAATTACGTGGCGCAGTTAAGTCTAAGCAGCTCGACCAGCTTCTAACCAAGGACAGACTGAAGAAGAGAAAGAAAGAGAGAAAAAAAGAATTCGCTTTAAAACTGTACGCCTTATGGTGCGGTCGTGTCACGCGAACTGCTTGATTCCATCGAGGAAAAAAAGGTAGTTTTCTCGATTTTCTCATCTCTTGCGTTACGCGAGACCATTTTCCGATCGCAATCGCTACGAATTCAATGGTCTGACTCTTACATCGTAAAAAATGACTATACAGACTGTCTATTTTAATCAATTTGTGTTTAGCACATTCTTTTTATACATGTTTTATAATATTGAGAATTGGCATTAAATGTTTCGAAAATCGATATGAATGTATGGATCTTATAATATAATTCCATATTATTTATAATAGAAGCAAATTATAAACTTATACATTTGAGACTTCTGCTATTAATTTAATAATTAACTTAAGTTTTTTTTTTAATCTCCAGTACTTGATATGCAAAAACATTTCTTTGTATGTACGTTAAAGTTTACTTTTTAATTAATATATCTTAGTTAATAAATAGTTATCAATTTAAGGAAACAAATTAGATAAGGAAGAGTTAAAACAATAAATTTGTATATCAATAAATTAATGGCTTAAGAGTTTTCATAGAGATTAAATTTGATTTTAATGTACGTATCTTAATTATTTGTAAATGTGAATTGCATATTAAGTTATTCAGTCCATCAATCCATTTATTTTACTTATTTTTATAGTAATTTTGGCACTTATATATAAGAAATGAAAAAGAAACATTGTTTTTAAATTAGTTTGTTATATTATATGTACAATAGTATTAAATATCATTAGTTATATTAGAAAACATTATCGAAAATAACAATAGATAAAACTGAGTATCATTTGTTACTAATTGTATATTGATTTAAACATTTAATATTACTTAAAATTATAATTAATTCATTTTGAAATATATTCAATGCGAATTCCCAATATTACACTGGATGCTTATCATTTTAAGTAAGTGAAGCATTAAAATAAAAGTATCACTAGATAATGTGCAATATTTTCTTTTACAGTGTATTTACTTTTTAGACCTTTAGAAACGTAACTATGAAAATCATAATTTTTTTAGGTCTAGCGAAGTTTTAAATGTACATATGAAGTATTAAAGACATGGTATATAGAAACAAGATAATCTAAGACAATTATATATAAAAGTGTAATTTTACCAAATTTTTATGAACTTAAAACACAAAATATAGTAAATTTCTATATTTTGAGCTACATATACTTGAGCTCACATTAAATTTCGCCCATCAAATGTCTTACTTTAAAGTAGTCCTTGCGTGAGATCGATTGGAAATCAATTATAAATTTTGTCAGCACTGGACGCGATCATAAAAGCTATACAATTATATTTGCGTTTATTATACTGCAAGCTTAAATTTCTTTCGCTACATTTGTCAAAAAACCAAATCAATTTTCTTATCGATGGTTACATATCTATAATTTACGTAATACTTACCCACAGTCACGATCAATCTATCGTTTTTCTCAAACCAAAAAAAGCTCCATTAGTATAGGATCGAAGCCTTTCAATAATTCCTCACAATATAATATATTATATTCGTACTTGTCAATTGATACATACTTATTTACGTCAATTAAAAAATTACGTATTCATAGTCACGTACATTAAAATTATCAACATATGTACAATATATAGAAAATATCGTTTCTGCCTCGAATACCTGCTTTAAAAATGTTATATGAATGCCAGGACTACCTTAATCTTGGACATAATACAATACGTATAACAACACAACGTGAACCTTAATCTCAACCTAGATTATTATCATTATCGATGCTCTAGCGTACACAACTCACCAAAAATCAAAACGATAATAATCAAAGGAACGATCACGACTCAAAGTAGCGCACATGCACGAAAATCAAATATCATTTGAACCATATTTATATATATACCCCAAGTTCGTATGTTTAGAATATATCCATTCTGCAAACGCGTCCATTCGCAATAATCGTAATGAGGCATTCCGCTCTCGCGAATCGCGCGATGGATGCCAACACGATGTGTGCACGTATAGCGAAAAATCAAGAATCATATAGCTCGTACATCCCCATACGATATAATAATACGTTTTGAACCCGTAGAACAAAGATCCTCAGCAGACTCATTACCGCACAACTATATTATCAATTCCACTCACCAGCGCTCCTTCGCTCGTGTATGTACACGCACACACGCAGATCCTCCGCGTCGTGAAGAGCCACGCTCATCGATATCGAGGAAAGAGGATAGATAATCATACACACGCGCGCACTCAGAATCGTCGTGACACTGTCACTGTGTATCGCGCGTATAGCAGCGTCCATAATAGCGAACAAAGAAGAGTTCGCGTAAACGATAAGTGAAGAGGATCAACTTTGGAATCCGACGTGGTGGTGTTGGCTGGTGTTGGCTCATCGGCGCGAATGGGCTGGTAATCGCACGGGCGCAGGAGATATATATACCTATAGGTGTATAAGTACGTGTATATGGGCGCCGGGGCGTCGTGGATGATCGGTTATAGGGTAATTAGTGCGCGACGACTACGGCCGCGGCGACTACGAGGTCGGCGGAAAGTCGTGGAGTACGTGCCGAGGATCGGGCAGCTCCTGCTCACGTGGGGTAGAGGCTCGTGAAGCTGGGTATCCTCCAGCTGACGGCCGCCAGCAGGCTGACGAGAAAGTTGCTCGCCAAAATTGCCGGACTCAAGTTCCTACGGTCGCCCCCGTGCATAGCCGCGGGTTTCTCCTCCTCTGCAAAACGAAATTACAAACTCAGCTCCTATATGTTCGCGGGCCGCGCAGTTGGTGCTTTCGGGGGGTAGGGGGGAGTAGAGGGTGTGCGACCGAGCGAATGAGAGAGCTCTGAGGAAAGGATAGGGCTCCCGACTTCGGAGGGAAAGGATCTATGTATCGTTGGGTGGTCCACGAGCTGTGCCTCGGAAATGTCGTTTTAAACAACGTATTGGACTTTTCAGGAATGGACGGCAGCGGATGGTTTCGTATAAAACTTTGGCTACTTGCAGCTGATGCTTCGCTATAGGAATATGATTAGTTGTGAAGATCCTTTTTATCGTATAGCTGTACACTTGGTTGTGTATAGTCATGCGACTATCTGTATTTTTAGCCAGTGTATTATTTTAATATTTAACTTTTTCACCGACTTGACCCGATACGTAGAAAATGAACTAGCTTAATTTTTGCTTCAGTACTGACCTAATGCTCAGTCAAATCATGAAATAGAGAAAATATTTTTTTTTACTGCACTGTGTTGTAGATAATATAATATTTCTGTCTTAACAATTTCCATTATTAACATAATTTTTATTCTCACTCATTAGTACTGGTAGCGGGGATAAAGAGGTTAAGCAGCTTACAAGATTTAGTAATACTAAGTATACTAAAATTTAATTCGCAATGTTTTAATATATGGGATGCTCATAGAATTGTGTGATAATTACTGTATATCTACACTTCATAGACTATTTCGCAAAGAGTAATGTAAGAATGCAAGTGTAAAAATTATAAATATAATCAAGTCAATTGCAATTTTTTATATAAGTTTGTAAAATAATGTGTAATACGAAAAAACATAAAATATTGTTTGAAAAACGTAGCAATGCAATGAAAAAGAAAAAATAAGAAGTAGTGGGTTCGCCTAAGACTATCAATGACCCGCTTTAATTAAGGTATTGTGCACTTCGCGACCCTCCAAATTCCGAACACGAGTCTCTCTTTTCTTCTCTCTCTCTCTACTTCGGATATCAGCGTCCCTACGCGGTGCAAGCTTTTTCCGCTCTCACGTGATTGCATACTTACCTTATTCAGTCGATAATGTATAGAGTACTTATATGTGTGTATACGTTTGTATCTGCTCGTGCTCGTGTAAAAGCTCTTAATTGGATTTTCCGATTTCATGAGCGCGGAAGTGTAGCGGGGGAATTAATTTTACTTCCTTTTTTCCGTATGCATACACGGCCAACTCTTGCTCTTTTTTTCTTACACCTCGACGCGACGTGTCGGCACGCCATAGACCCGTGATTCGCTTAATAATTATCTTTGCGTCGCAGTACATGCACTGGCAAACATTGTAAGAGATTTTTTCAACTGCAGAAGAATACATAGTACGATGAGATAATCTTAATCCCAACCGAGTATGAGTCGCTGCGTTGAGAGAATTTCGCATGAAATTTTTACCATACTTGTCTAGTCCGAGTGGAATTTACTTTTGATCCTTGTAAAAAGTGCCATACTGAGAAAAAGAGGCTGAAAAGGAAATAATAAGAAAATTCTCGATGGTTCGTTTCAAACCTTCATTCTTTGACATCGGAAGCAGGATTTATACTTATTTATTTTCGAAAAACGAGCTTGCAGGTGTTCGTGAAAACGAGTATATCCCACTTGGATTACCGTCCAGGCAGTATGGTAGAAATTTCTTGAATAATTCTCTCAGTGTAGACAGTGTTTTCAGATTAGATATTTAGATTGAGATTTGTTAGTGGTTCTCGACTATTTTAACACAAGTTACACTTCTATATTATTATGCTTGTTTTATAATTGTCTGTTAATCTTTTTGGATACATTATTGCATTATCTTTTTATAGAACTAACATGAAAAGTCGTATTTTACACACAGTGATGTGAATGTTTATGAAATATTTTAAATGGTAGAAAAGAATTACTTCAGTATTTTTTAATGAAAATAAATACGTATTAAAAAAGCTGCCCAAGAAATAAATTAGAGCGAAAGCTTATTTCTGAAACGTAAAAACTTTTGAGATCATTAATGGTTGCCCGGATAGTTTAAGTAGGTCATTATCCACAACTTACGGTACATATACTGCTTTTGCAGTAAAAGTTGGAAAATTCATTATAAAAGCAATGCACATATACTAATTTTCGTGTGGTAATGAACTTTTTACTATTTCAAATTTGGAGAGTAAATTACTTGTTTTTTTTTTGGAATATAAAACATACTTGGCATAACTTAAATCGTAAAAAGCATTAACAATTTAAAATAGACTGTATTAATAGCATGGAAGTTTTTTCCACATTCTGGATACGTGAAAATAAATGAATACAAATCCGGTAAGCCATAAGTTTTCAACAGAGATTTTTTCTACTAATAAGAGAGTCAAATAGTATTTAAATTAAATAATTTTTATATTATAAATGATTAAAGGTTTCATGGGTTTTGCTAATAAGTATTATTTTACTATAACTCCAGAATACAATAAATTTGTTAATTGCATGAGATAAGCTGTGCAACATTGTGTCTACATGATTAGATTAAAATTCAAAATCAAGATATCCAGCATCGGTTATTCAATTACGTATTAATTATGTGATTTATTGATTACAGCAGACGGATCAGCAAAATTCATGTACGCTTCGTGCGTGTAAATTTTACATGCGGGCCACTGATTAAGTTCTAAAAAAACTCGAAAATTGAAAACGAAAAATCTTTTTTATTAATAATCTTTCTCAAAAAATATTAGTGTTATACATAAAAAAATAGATTACAACGAGGTCTAAGTTTTGAAAGAATTATACACTGAATGATTTGTTTAAGAATATATTTAAACATACATTAAATTTTAATTGAAGTATTAATTTATACAACGTTATTTGAAACTTTGGCCTCATTCAAAACGGATATCTATACCTATGTAACCAATCAAATCGTGTCTTTAAATGCCTCACAACGTCCGGTCGTCACTTTTTTAAGACTGGATATTTTAAACTTTGGTGTCATTTAAAACGGAAATCTATAATAATCAAATCGTGCATTTAAATGTTTCATAACATCCGACTATCACTTTTTTAAGGGCGGAACATCAGGGAATTACAAAATAGCATCTTCTGCAGAAAAATTTTAGCTTGAAAAAAGATTAGGATTCGTAATTGAAGCTAGATTGCTAATATTAACATCGGAATACTGTTTGTTCAAGAATATAAATATTAAAGGTTCGCTGTTTCCAAGTGGATTTTAGAATATCGCCCTTTTATTCAGAAGCGACAACTAACTGTAGTTGTACATATTTTTACATACTCTAAATGTATAAAAATGAGTTACATTGGAAATGATAGTTTTCATTGCCAGTGGCAGAAGTATAAGAGCTGTGCCGATTCATGAATTATATATACGAAAGCTACTAGCGTAAACAAACGTGTGCCATTTATTTGTCTGAGAATTATTATCAACTTTTAAATTCACCGTAACATTTTATAAGTATTTATAAATTTTCAGAATCTGCATAGCACATTCCTTATTATTTACATTTTATTTTATAATGTGCTACCTTTATTGACTTTTTAAAATGTTTATTTTATGTTTTATATAGACACGATGTTTAAAGTACCGTGTGAATAAAAAGCAATGTTCATTTAGTTAAAGTTGACGTTATTCTCGACTAGTATCAAAGAAAGCAAGAAAAAAATATGCATCCTCCTATATGTCTTTGCATCGTAAAGTGTTTTATTTCTTAGTTCATACTTCGATAAATCTTGTATTATATTTCAATCAGTAAATCGATATTCCTATCCACGGAAACGAAATGGCTCCTTCTTATCTTTGTGGGCATGCAGAGTCATAAAGATGCTTAAAGTATCAAATAAAAAATATACTTGTTGTCAATATAATGGGCGTTTGATATTTCTTTTACTGTCGAAAAATGTCTTTCAGCTTGCACCAAATTTTACCGTCACGTGACGAAGAAGCTCTATCTTTAGTTGGATATTACAGGCGAAAATACAAACTATTGTTAATCGATATCACATGATTATTATTTTAAAGTTTGTAAGAAAAATTTTATTCAGTAATTTTATAATAATTTATACTATTATCAAAGTTTATTTTAATATTATATTTACACATATTTGCAGATTAATTATATTTTTTAAATATCAATATTTACCATTAAGGATATTTTGTCGGTACTATGGTACTCAAGACACGAAAATGAGAGAGGGTGCGAAAGAGAGATAGAGAGAGAGAGAGAGAGGGAGAGACTCGCTTCCACTGCGCACATTACATCTTAAAAGTTCTCAATAATATAGAAACATAAAAGTTTTGTATAAGATCGTAAATGGTCTTTGCAAGTCAGAAAAATTTCAGGTATAATAAAAAAAATGCTCGAAACGTCAACCATTTAATAAAAAAAGGTATTTATTGGTTCCCATATAAGGATTGTTACCCATCTTAAAATTTACATACTTTTGGTTTCGAATGGTTATACCGATAAGGAGAGTATTAAAACCGAAGCATTTTTAACTTTTATTTGTATAAATTCTATTTGTATATTAATAAGAACGGCAACTGGCTATAGAGAACACCTTATAAAAAATTTGGAACATATTGAATCTTCAAAATAAATTTGTAAATTATCAACTCGTATTTAATGTTATACACAACCATCATAAAGATAGCGAAAGCATCATTATTCGCGTGCTGAGAAACAGTAAAAAAGAAAAAGGATATTACACGAAGGAGCTCAACACAGTCGCGTCCACATAGACGTTAAACCGAAGGACTCACCTTCCAGCACGTGAACCATGACGTAGGCCTCCCTCGCATTGCTGGGCACGCACGTGTAATTGCCTCCGTGGCTGAGCTGCGTCTTCTCAACCTCCAGCACAGAGCCGGCCTTTGTCAGCTCGACCTTGACACCGGGCTCCGAGTCGTAGTTTATCATACGCGAGTTGCGGTACCAGAACACGTAGAGGGGCGCCTCCGTCGCCGACATCAGCTGACACTCCAGTCTCAGATTCGAGCCCTGCTTCACGTGTAGATCCGGGGCACCAGGTATCACGGAGTAGGCCTCGGTCACGCTCAGCCACACGAAGTACTTCTGGACGGGATGGGACGCCACCTGCAGAGAACGGGACAGAAGGAGAGAGAGATAGAGAGAGAGAGAGAGTGAGTGAGCGAACGAGAGAGATACTGCAGAGTGCAGACTGATAGTCATTTGTCTTCATTGCCACCGCCACGCTGCGCAGCTAGTGAGTGTTAGAGTGATAGAGTGCGCGGGAAGGTGGGTGCGATGGCTATTCACTGGGCGAATTGAGGATCAAGGGGGAAGTGGATGCAACTAGATGAGCGGAGGGGGGGGGGG
>UELV01139288.1:14560-25932 GCA_900490015.1 Megastigmus stigmatizans
GGGGGGGGGTAGTTTTGATTAATTCGATTCGTACTCGATTTAATTTTCCAACTTGTTACAATGCTATATTCGAGTGGATTGTAATCGAGCTTCGATTTCGAATAAGTCATTGTCATGTAAATTTTATACTTTCGTCGAATCGCGCGAGTAAAACTTTAGTGTCTATGATGATAAAGACGAATTGTATAAGCTTAACATTTTATGGGAATCAAAGCCGGAATTACAATGGTTAGATTCAGGTAGCAATTTGTGTCGGTAATAAAAGAATGTAGATTCCCACTTTTTTGAAAAAAGTGAAAGCGTTAGATTTATCTTAGACAATACGACGTGTCGTCGTCTCGGTGGGAAAACGTTCTGTCTCATGAAAACGCTTGTTTGCTATTTACTTCAAGTTAGTGGGAATTTCATAAGTAAGAAATTTTATATGAAGAATTTTATATTAAAACATTGATCTCAGCTTAAACAACTTTTAGATGAAAAAAGAAAAAAAAACAAACAAAAAGATCTTTAATAAAATTAATTTCTACGAAAGAAGAAAACGTGTTCGTGAAATACACCTTTTAGACCAGAATAGTAGAGATAGAACCTTTTTCCACCGAGCCCGCGATGTGAACTTGTACACATGATCTATACGATTCAGTTTTCAATCAAGAAATTAGAAGATCATTATGGAGCAATGAGAAACATCGTATATGTTCATTATGGTGGAACTTCAAATGATACCCATTCTAATATTTAATAGTTTTGAAATAGAAATAGCATTTACATATCATAATCACGTCTATAAATCAATATTATCGATTTTACTAATATTTATGTTGACTATTTCAATCAAATCTGAACTTATCGCTTAATTAAAGTGTAATAAGGTACGCATTTATTGATCGTATATTTACCAAAATATACAAAATTGCGCAGTTACAGATAAATGTATTTAAAAATAATATATTTGTAAAAAGAAGTGTAAATCAATCCTACTATACAACTGCACTCAAATCAGTCATAAAATAAGAAATATTTAAAATTCATTTAATATAATAAATTTTTTCCTGTCACAGACTCACTAATAGGGACATACATCCTAACTGTGCTTTTATTTGTAAAAGAAGTTTCGAATTTCAAACAAGTTTAAATATGTCATTAATTAAATTTTATAACTCTTTTGCTACTTCAATTAAATATACTGAAATTACAAACAAAATGTTAAAAATGAGCTTTTTTGGAAGAAGATATGTATATTAATTTTAATACCCTTTTAAAGTATATTAAAGCTGTACGATGTTCAATTAAAAACTTTTGAGTGGAATGAATGAATATACATGTTGCAATAAGTATCGATTTCTTATCTTACAGTTTGTTCATATTTTATTGAATTTTATCAAAATAGCTGCTTTCCCTCAATTGTCCATCGATCAAATAAATCCATTGTCACTCATGAACAGTGAAGTATAAAACATTATACTTTTACCGGGTTTGAAAAAAGTTATTATTGCTGCTGCAGAAATCGCGATTACTTTAATGAATGTCATGTTTTCTAGTTCAAAGAAATAAAAATGGTATATTAACCTGAATTTGTATTTTTATATTACCATTTTCGAGCTGCATTAAAAGAAAATCATAATACTTGACATTTTCTAGAGAAATATGAAGTTTATATTTTCCTGATTTGCGTGTAAAACGATGCATATAGGTTTTCTAAAACTACTATACTTAGCACATTTTAAAATAGGTATATAGTCTCTTAAAATATATAATATTAAATGCAAAATATATCTAACAATATTAAATGTTATATAAATAAAATAAGAAAAATAAGAGAAAAATAATATAGAAAAATTATCACGTAAGTATATATTTTCATTATAAAATTTATACACAAACGTACGATAAAGTTAAAATTATTTTATTAGTAAAAGCTTATGAAAGTCATTTATAATTTTTTTTTAACTTTAATACAAAGCTTACTAGAGAATGTCTTTTTATTCTTTTTCCAAATTTTAAAATTAACATTTTTATTTAAAGTAGTTAAATTTTATACTAAAAATAATAAAAAATCACATTCTTTTATCTAATGTCTGACTATTTCCTCACATTACTACTAGTTTATGAAACTGAGCTGTGCAACGCAAATATACAAGAAATAGTTTTTTCCTTTGTCCGAAATGTTTTTATCACATATTTGGATAACCTAAATTTTACGACAAGGTCAAAGTATCTCGAGTTGTTCTAAATAACATTTTTAGAATTATTATAAAACCGTGAAAAAACTTGGGATATTGAAAATTTCGAGGCGCCCTCGGATACTCCAATCGTGATACTCGCCCATTTCGGAAATCCCTTGATCGAGCATACAAGAATACTTTAAATAAAAAGTCAAAGCCCAAAGGCGCAACAGCGTGAAAGAAGGGAATTCAAGTGCAAAGTGGTTTCGGCTAGAAGGTCAAAGAGTGTGTGTAAAAGAGTGTGTAAGAGAGAGAGAGAGAGAGAGAGAGAGAGAGAGAGAGAGAGAGAGATAGATAAATAGATAGAGAAAGGCTCACCTGGCACTCGTACAGTCCGGCGTCTTCGTGGGTGACTTTTTGTATTAAGAGCGACCACTCCGAGTTCACGTGCTTCACCATAAATCTTTTGTCCACCGAATGAGTGTTCTGTCCGACAGTTAGCAATTGCCTGTCCTTACGTCGTACCCACGTGACCTGCAGCAGACGAGAGAAAAAAAGAAAAAAATGTAGTGTAGTAGACACGTTCAAAAGGATGAGCAATATCACGGTTACGTGAGCACCACCAGTTCCGGTGCAGTTCCACCTCCGAGGCTTTAGCTCCAGGTTAAATTGTCTGAATTATATTGCCGATTGAATACATTAAACAAATTGTGGGACTCGTGGTGAATAAACAAAAATACCAGAATATTAATTTGCGGATTTTTCTAACTTATCATTTGCGTGAACGAACTTTTTGAGAGAAATGCACGCTTCGTTGAAATCACACACTGATATCGATTTTCAAGTATTAAAAAATGTGTGATCCTTATGCATTAAACAGTGCTCTCCATGTTCGGAGTGCATGTATCCTTGTTTTTTAAAGATTCATATCGCCGCACCGTAAAATTCCATTACACTGACGTCGAGGCTGCAAGGGAGCGTCGAGGTACATAAAAGCGCCCATAAAAGACTATGCTTGAAATCTGTCGGTAAGTAGGTACTGATGGATACTGCGAATTGGTTGACAGAAACCAGATGCGCCACATTTTCGTGTATCTTACTGACATAATTAAACAGACAAGTAGTCTGGTAGCGTTAATTATGAATGGTACCCGATCAACGTAAAATTTAATAAAATAAATGAAAATTTTATTAATTTTCGTGAAAAGTAACGCAAGTTAATAACTCGAGTGAAAGTTAAGGAAACCAAGTCATATTATAGACTAGATAAAAAGAAAATACTGAATTTGCGAGTTTTCGTCGTAACGATTAATACTGTGTTTCTCACAATCGCACTTACATAATACACAAAAGAGATGCATGACACTCAGTGCTACCGTAAGTGGAAAGGAAACATTGCTTTAACAAATATTATCAAAAGCAGATCTTTCATGTACACTTTCAAAACTCAAGAGAGTACAAAACCATTACTTAATTAAAAAGGTTAAGGTTGGTAATTGATTGTCACTTAACGGAGCGTAATAAAATTTTAATTAAACTTCGTACTGACTGCTCTTAAATGAGGAAGAGATTCTCGGGGGTAATTGACTATTTGCAGCATCTGAGAGTAATGGGCCGCAATTCTTTTTTTTTTCCAGCGGCTGTAAAAATAATTTCGAAATAATAACCGAGATCCCTCGAAGCGTTTACCAGTCCGTGCTAAATGTGAACAAAAGAGCCTCACAATACTTTTTTTTCCACGGAGAATATAGATTTCAATTTTTCGGTGTGGCATTGAATTTTAAAATGTTCCATTTTGTTGTTCGATTATTAGTAAAACATTTATGACAACTTAAAACGTCGTGTGTCCGGTAATCGCACTCACGTAACATCGCACAAAGTCTGCAGTGTAATAAAATCCATTTTCAATTGTTTATGAGAACTTCTGCAGATTGAAAATTCTTATGCATGGTGTTAATCCCAAACACAATACATTTTTCAGACAAAAAAAATTTTATACATTTTATAGATTTTTTATACAATAAAAAAAGATTTTTAATTACAAACGATGACTTTGAGAAATGACATGAGATTTTGCCTCATAGAATAAATAATTAGTGTCATATGAATGTCAATATGTCACATATTCTTCATAGGTTCATTATATTTAAATTTAAATAATACATTTTACCTATATTTTATTTAATTTCACGCCGTAAAATTGAAAAACGATAATAAAGGGGAAGGAAGCAAACGATGGTTTTAATGTATTCTATCAATTACAGTGACCCCAATAATAAAATGCAATTAAGTTTGGTTGTGTTATTGCAAAGTTCAAGAGATTAATCATTAAATTACGCGGCGCATTTTATGTTCCGAAACACAGCAGCGACGCAGGTATAGGGGGTGAAAAAAAAAATGCGTGGCCGCGCGCGCGCGCGCGCGCCTTTTTCATTAAACTCTCGGGTGCTGCGAATATTGTTTTATCGCTTTGTCAGCTGAAGCGTGCATAACCGCGACGCGCGCGTGGCTACACCGACGAATCGATAATATCGCCATGCGACGCGATATTGTGTAGCCGTGGGACGAAGGCGAACGAGTGAACGAGAGAGAGAGAGGGAGAGATAGACGGTCCCAAAAGTACATAGCGCAACTTCGCTCGTTATTAATATTGTTTACGCGCATTTTGGCGCGGGCGATTGAGTGCGGAGATAAATGCGGAAAACTCTATACTGCAGGGGCAAATTGGTAGAAGCGCGCGCGCGTATTTTACCGTGCGCGAGCTCGCTCTCGGCCCTAAGCCTGATTTCTGATATCATTGTGTAAATCATCGCTGACGCTTCAATGGAGATATACGCCTACATGATTTGTACATTCTACGGATTTTGTTTCGCTTCTGTCAATGTGTGAGATTTATGCGACGCGAAAGGATATTCACAAGAATTAGTGTGACATTGTTCGCTGATCATAATAATGAATTAGCAATTTGACAATTCCACTGCGTGACTTTAACCCTTTTAATCCTTTTGCTTTGACTAAAATACTGGAATAACCAGAATGCACGAAGATCCAATTATTTTATTAGGTATAAGTAGTTTTTATTCGATTGTTAATAAATAAGCAATTAAAACTAGAAATACTTATGTATAATCGTAAATGATATGCTCCGCTATTCATGACTTGCTCGATGCTAGATTCAAGTATTGCGGTTATAATTGAACGAATAAAATCTGATAAACATGTAAAATAAAGTTTTCATATTATACATTATTTTTATACAAAATCGCACACAAGATATTTTTTTTTTCTTGAAATTATATATATTTTGAGTGATGTATCCTTTCATATTTTAATATTGTGATTACTTTAAATGCACACATTTCCAGACTACTTCAAACAGAAATCATACCATCACTTTATTATGAATCATAGCCTGAATAAAGAATTGGAATCGTTTTATCAAGTTGTTTTGTACTGGTGAATCGAACAATTTTTTTTTTAAACTACTCTATTGCTTATTCAACCGATACTGTTCAGCAATAACTGGATAACAATTTTTGCTAACCCAGTGAACGTAGCACAATATGTTGCATATACGTCGTTAGTAAACTTGTGGAAGAAGGATCATTAAAACGTGTTACAGCACATAAATACTGGGGTAACCAATTTCTCTGCGAAGCTTGTAACTCGAAGTGCCTGCAATCCAAAGTCTCCGAAGAGAAAAGCAAGAGGAAGAGAGAGACACACACACACACACACACAGAGAGAGAGAGAGAGAGAGAGAGAGAGAGAGAGAGAAGTAGAGACGGAGAGATAAATTGAGAGAAGACGAGAGAGCAGCTAGAGGCTAACATATATAGTTGCGCAGAAATTGAGGACGAAAGAGAGACAAAGAGACAAACCGTGAAAGTAAAAGGGAGAGAAAGATAATCCTCGAGAGTAGCCGCGAGTGAGACGGAATTCGAGAGTGTGAAAGAGATTGAAAGAGAAATTGACAGAACAAAAGAGAAAAATCCTAGAAAGCAAAGAAACAGAAACACTGGACGAACATGAGAGAAATTGAGGTTGAAAGCCTGACAGAGATTGAAAGTACCATCGAAACAACTGGGCGAGAGAGGAACTACAGGAGAGAGAAAGAGAGAGAGAGAGAGAGAGAGAGAGAGAAAGAGGGGATGAAGAGGGACTAATTAAATTTCTAGTTCTTTATACTTTATCTTGCTTTTAAATAACAGTGCGTATATATAAACAGAATCAACTCTCGAGCAAAAAAGTATATAATTAATTGAATCCATATAAGTACTGCTAAGATAATAGCTCGCATAAATGTTGCGATATAAACTTTTTAAGCATAATTTTTAATTAAAATGTATTATTCATATGACAGTTAACGACGTATAAACTAAAGTATGCTATTCAGTAGCGTACGTCATAAGCCTCCTTACCTCAACTCTGGAAAAGCCTTTGCTTTAATCACAAGCGAGAAAATCAAATTAGAGCTCATTACTAGCAGAAGTAATAATTCTACTATATTAATAATGTATAAGTAAGTTAAATAAACGTAATAAAAAGTAGGTGGATGAAAATATTGATTATTTAATATTAGTAGTTGCCACGCGCTCATTTATAGGTGACCTTAAACGTAAGGTACCCGTCTTTCCCATTAATTTCGGTAATAACATCTTTGAATTAATGGTCACGTGCTCTACATCTGTTTAGCAGCAGACCTAAGAAAAGAAGAGGCATTCTAAACAGCTTTTTTTTTTGTTCATGGTGATATAAGGGGGTTAGCAAGTAGCTTTATTTATCAGCGAAACCGACAATCAGGAGTAATTAACTTTCATAATGCAATATACTTCTTTGCTATTCTAGTTTGAACACTACTCAACAATTTTTATAAACCACGACACCAATAAATTCAATATAATTTGTGGATTCATGTAAAGTGCGTGAATATGGGTCATTGTCTAGTCATTGTCAAGACAATTGTAATAAAAAATATAAGAACTGAAATTAGTGGAGCGAAAGTGAATAGGGAAGAGAAAGGTAGAGACAAGCTCTTGCAAGTGTATAACGAAGGTAACTGCAGAGCCGGAGACGTTGTCGAATCCAATATGGAAAGACACGTGTGTGTACTTAGGCCATGGGATTCGGTCAGGTCGAAAGTTACTAGAGATGAGACTAGTATAGGCTGCGCGGGTATACCAACGTAGTTTACCTTAATCAGCAGAAAGTTGCGCGTTAGGATCCACGTAGTCGGTTCCCCAACTACTACCGGGTGACTGTGAGAAATAGGGAGCGCGAGATACAGCCTGGAAGCTCCAGTAAGCGAGGGAGAGAGAGAGAGAGAGTAAAGTTTTCTTGGAAGGTACGAATGCTCTCGGAGCTCGCAGCGAAGACGCTGAGCATGGTCGAAGAGGGAAGGGATGGAGCCGCGGACCGAGGAAGGAGGAGGAAGAGGAAGTGGAGGGTAAAAGTAAATTCTTGGAGGAGCGAGCCTCGGTATTTCATGTCGGTTATCCCGGTGAGACTTGCTCCGAATGAAGATGACAAGTGCTCAAATACAGGACGACAACGACGGTGGACGAGGACACGAGTGCTGCTTTTATTCAGCAAACAAGCAGCCGAAGGAGAGGAGGAGTGTGGCAATTATAAGCTCGAAGAGGCCTCTGTTATGTAATACGCGAGCGCGGGAGGTGAGCAAAGCCTCGCCCGAGTGCAGCCACCAGCTCCGACTGCACGTCTAATTGTAAGTTTAAGATATTAGCCAAGGTTATTATTTCCGCGCCGTAATCACGTTCGAGGAGTGCGCTGCATAAAGTAAGCGAGAGAAAGAGAGAGAGAGAGTAGAGTGCCTTTCGTGTGCAACCTAATTAATTCGTCGGCTGTAGATAAGGACGTTTTTTGGTCCGCTTCTTTTGGCCCGTTGGAGAACCGTGAAGTTTTGGAAAATTGTGAAATTAAGTGGGCGTAAAGTTCGTTGATTGCAGGAACACCGCGTCACCATCGTAATTTAACGTAAAGAGTAACTAACTTTTTCAAAGTTTTTACTTGATTACAACGACAGATATACATACCGTTTTCGGTGCAAGAATGGGAGAATATTATTCTACTATTCTACTATCTAAGTAAATATTAACTTTAATCGAGTGTGCTACAATATTTAAACTTGGCGGGATGGTCCACTTGCTGGGAAGCGAACTTGCTAGTGTTAACTAAGCTCACATAAACTCAGCACCTCATTTATTATAGAAAAGTTTTCATTTCAACGCATATCATGATTTGTTGCACCGAAGTGCCCCCGCAAATTCTCAAAAGAACATTTATAATATATTTCGATTAGTTCTTTTTTCTATTAAGTAGTGCTGTATAGTTTATTAAACCTTATGATTTTAATATTGGAATGTGAATTACTGACACAAAAAATGAAGAATTAATGATTTAGAGAAAACGTGGTTTAGAGAAAATTAATTTTATCGATTGATACATGAGCAGTGAATATGAAAGTCAAGTTCAGACTGACAACGAATATTACACAGATAAACTGCAGTTCTCAAATTGTAAAATTAATACAGAGTTTCATAGCTTCAATGAACGAATTCTTCTCGGAAAATGTTTCATATAAATCTAACTTATAAATTGATTTGATCATTGTCCATTTCTATTGTCCATTTTAATTAATAATTATTTACACTTTTTTAAGTGTTTAATTATTAATTGCGCTCTAGTCATAAATCCTGATTATGACTAATTTAAGAAGTCTTACACATCTTTGTAATATATGTAAAGGCTGATGAATTATATATTTATTTATTTATTAATACCAGAAGGAAATTATACAATAAATTGCACATAATAACACGTTACAAAAGTAACCCAGCAGAGGAAAATCATTTCCTGTTCGCTGGTTCTGGCTCTGTATAAACTAAAAGACTTACAAACTAAAATACTAAAATAACTCATTGCTGTTGTATTCTATGCAAAGTGCACTTCGCGTCTTAATTCTTAGTAACATAGTTACTAGATTAAGTCGTGTGTGTAAATTTGCATGTACCATATGTATTGTAGTTCTTCATTTCCAATACCTAATCAACATTGCACTTGCTTTTGTAAACATCTCTGTTGATGCATTCCTGCTTCTCTTGTATATTTCTTTCCCGAAGTTGTTTAATCTTGAGGGACATGTAAGGCCAGCTGCACATGTCACACGATAGTGTGGGAACATTTCTCTATGTTGTAAGGCGGAATCACATTTACAAGAAGAAGTGAAAACAATGTGATCTACTACTATTATATCGTTGAATTTCGGTTGTCTCGATATAGGCTGCATTGAATAGGTGAACGTTTGTGTGCCTCTAACTCCTCTATAAAAATATAAAAGTGCTTTGTTATTTCTAAGGTAATTTATATCTCCGTATGACATTCTATATTCACTGTTTTGTTTAATTTGTTTTCCTGGAGGATTAGGGGTTAGATTTACTAAAATTTTGTTTGTATTTTCTGTTGCTATTTTGTCTATTCTTGTAAAGACTTCTTCTATAGGTTTAAAATCAATTGTAATGTCATCATCAGATGCCTCCTGCGTGTCAAACATTTTGCTAGATCCAGTAATGTTATTGCTATTGGATTACTTGCGTCTAGTTGATTGTAGATTATGTTTGTAATTTCGTATAACGCATCTTTTATACCTTTCCCTTTTCTGAATCCAAATTGTTTATTGGATAATAAGTTGCACTCAATTCAAAAGTATGCTATTCTTTTATGCAGTAGTTTTCCAAATATTTTGGCGATGTTTGATATCAAAGATATAGATAGAGATATATATGTTGTTTAACTTGTAGTAGTCTACTTTTTTCCAGTGTAATTTTCCTTGATTTTTATTAATTTTCTTTATAGACATTATAATGGGATAATGGTCGTTAAATGGTACCTGTAGTAAGTAATTCTTGTAATTTATGTTAGTTAATTTGTTAAAAAAATTGTCAATGCATGATCCAGTATTATTGTTGATATCAGATGGTCTGGTTATATTCTTGTGACCTGGGTAGTATCCATTCATTAACAATTCCTGTAGAAATTCTTGGTCAAGTGGATCTGCATTTAATATATCATAATTAAAATCTCCGACTAATATATTATTTTTAAATTTTTTATTGTACTTCAATAAATCTTTAATGTTTAATAAAAATTCAGTCTTATGTATGTCGTGAGATCTATAAATTGCTGATAATACTATTACTTTGTTATTCACTAGTGTAATTTTGGAGTTAATTATTTTAAGTTTGTTAATCCGTAAGATCTCAGTTGTTTCTGTAAGATTATCTCTAAAATAAATTACTACTCCGTCCGATCTATTTACTCTACTATTATTATAATAGATTTTGTAATTTGGAATATTGAAAATTTCATGGTGTTCTAACTTCCATGTTTCAGTGCAAACAATGATGGTTGGTTTAACTTTTAAATTATTTAAAAATACTAACAATTTATTATAATTTGCATTTAAACTTCTAACATTGATGCATAGTATGCATTCATTATCATTAATTAGATGTGTGTTTAAACTATCTAGGCTGTCTATTATTATTTCTTTGTTAATAATTTCATCATGTATATCATTTTCCTTGCTATTAAGCATTATTCGCTCTTGGTACCATATATGCTGATGTTGTAGTTGAGCCTGCCGATCTTACAATTCTTTGTCTGTTGGTATTGTTGCGCTCGAATGTACTTACTGCTTGTTGCGGACGCGGGCGCTCTACCTTACCGAAGTATCGTTGATACGTTGGCTCTAGTGGAAAGTCTGTTGTTTCAATGAATTTTTTAATTTTGTTTTTTGCATGTTGCATTGATCACTGTCTAATGCCGAGTGGTTTCTGTCATAATTTGTGTTGAATTTCTTGTTCTGATATTCACAATTTGGACACTTAAAAGTCTCTGAGTTGCATGTCTGTGCTGTGTGATTACCTGCACATTGCGTGCACGTGGCTTGATTGGTACATTTTTTTCCACTGTGGCCGAATCTCGCGCACTTAGGACACGGATTTGTGTTGATGATATCAAATACTCTACAGTTTTGATATCCAACGAAAAGTCTGTTCTTGTTTTCACGAATTTGTTTGTATATGCTAGGTGTGACTTCTATTAATGCTGTTATACAATTTGCTTAATTGGCATATGAATGGATCACTTTACACTTGTCATCACTGTTGTTAAAATTCCTTTGATTTATGT
>UELV01139407.1:0-36895 GCA_900490015.1 Megastigmus stigmatizans
TATATATATATATATCTAATTTTATATCTACAAAATTTAAGAAAATAATCTTATTTCTATAATAAATGATGATCTAATTGCAAAATATCTAAAATATCATGAGAATTTTAAAGCATAGTTTTTTTATATCTATTCTAATTCTATGAGTAACGGTTTCCGATGATAGGATAAGATAGTAAATAGACGCGGGTGAACAATAAATTGATCTTTCATGTTTAGAATTGCAATGAATCAATTATTTTATCGCTTGTATTATAAATATTTAATCTTTAAATAACTTCATTCAGAGATCATATATGTAAAATGATTAAACTGAGCTTCATAAGTTAAGAAATTCACTATTTATTCAAACATTATTGTAGTTGTCAATTATTTAACATTGTATTTGTTACTGCAATCGTCAACTTACCACCTACAATCATTTAAAATTAACGAAAAGGCGAATAAAACGTTACAATTATTATAAACAATTCGTAATTAAAAAAAAACAAAGCGATCTATTCTGAGCTGACAAAAAGATAAGTATCTCGATCGCCAGCTTCTCTAAAGCTCCTCGAGAGAATAAAAGACTCCGAGTGCAGAGGAAGGAAGGCAAGAAATAGGTACGATAGATAACCTCGAGATAAGACCAGCGAAAAAGGCACATACATGACCGAAAGACAGGAAGAAAGAAAAAAATTCAGCACGCTAGACTTCCACATCTCGCACGCTATAAAGCTCCGACATACTCCAATGCATGCCCATTCAAAGTATAACGCGCATAGAATACATAAACATATATATATTTATATTTCGAACTGGTTCAAAGGTATAAGGTACAAAATAGGTATGAAATAGGTACAAGCATAGTTCGCGAATAAGTAGTATGAGCGTCGCGCATGTGTGTAATATCAGTAGTAAAGGGCAGTTGGTGGCGCTATCACAGTCACACCGCAGCCTGCAGCAGTTCTCCATATAAGTATACGGGCAAGCCAAACTCACTCAATAAAATTTGCGTGTAGGTGCAGCGGCGCAGCTGCATACTCACCGCGAGTAGCGCATATATATACACACTGCACACACAGAGTAACACCAGGCCTGCGCGAGCAAGACAGAGTGAGAGAGAGAGGGAGAGAGAGAGAGAGATATCGTCGGGCGGTGCTAGGCGAAGCGTGACGAGTTTGACAGCTCTAAAAACGCTCTGTCCTTTTCTTGCAGCCATACAGCGCGAACCCGTGTGCAGTGCACGTACAGGCATAAATACAGCGAGGCGTACATGTAACATGTGCGCGCGCGCGTTCGCGCGATCGGTCAATTCGCCTAGCAGACGAGCAGAGAGCCGAGCAACGCAGTCTGGCAGTGCTCTTTATCTCGAGCGGTAGCGCGAGTACAGGAGAGACAGCCTCCCCCGACGAGATTTACTTTTCGCGCGCGCGTTCCATATATACGTATATCTGCACGAGACATATATATAAGACGCCCTCAGTGAGTGAGTGAGACAGAGAGAGAGAGAGAGAGAGCGAGTGGGGGGGAGACTACACACGTATTGCGTGAAAAAAATCGAAAAATCGTGTATACATATAGGGAAGAGGAGTAGGAGAGATCAGTCGCGAGATATGCAGTTGAGAACGAGGTGCGGGCGGCTGCTGCTTCAACTGCTCTGCTGAGCTGTGCAGGAGGATTTAGAAGAAGGAAGACTTTGGGGAAGGCGAGAAAACGAGTGTGAGCGAGGATCGAGACGGTGCGCGCGAGGAGCTTCTGCTACTCCGGCGGCAGAGCGAAGCTCGCGAGCGTGTGAGGACTCGCCTAATATGGGACAATGTTGGGTCGCGGTGCTGCGTTGCTGCTGTTCTTCCTGGCAGGTAAGAGAAACATTTGTGTACATAGCGTTTCAGGAGGGTTAGAATCTACGCTCTACTGCATCGAGGGGGAAATAAGAGGACAGACATTTGACTGTGACGCTCGTATCAAAGCTCCCGTGGACTGTTCATTTCCCCACTGTCTTTTGTCTCTGCACTAGTTATTTTTCGATTCGATATTTACGTCTGCGCGCTCATTTATATCCTGCTAATGTGTAATACTATACGCGACGATCAATGCGCGGTCGGTGTTCTGCTACTTTTCACCTTGATAGATGTATGACTATATATCAACAGCGATCCTATCCACGGTACGAGTAGACTCTCTGGCGTCGTCGGGGAAAATAATAGCGATATTCTCTTACTCCAAATCGCTGTGTTACAGATATATTTCAGGGACGCCGCACGAGTCGCGTTCTGTGTATACCGCGAAAGTTATGCAATAATTATCCTTTTCCCCTCATTCCATCCTCCTCAGTCCTTCCCCTCACTTTCCTGCGGAGCGAATTATATGTGTTTGACTGATTTTGCATTTTTTGTTTATGGGATTCGCGTGCTTAAACTGTACGTATGTATATAAGTATAGCATGTCGATTGTCGGGGCTGTCAATTATTATCATGTGGCCCACCTTCTCCCCCTCCCCGTGAACTATATGGATTTTAGAGCGTGTTTAGGCTCCGACTGCAATGTGTGTAGGTAGGCGGTTTTCTACACGACACGCGAGCTCCTTCCTCTTTTGCTATTATGTACAATGCGGAGTTGTCGATTTTTTAAGAGTTATTTTCGAATCAATGGCTTCCGAAGCGAATTCAATATACATCGCTGTTCGCGGAATTTTACGATCCCGTTTTTTTTTCTTTTCGATCCAATTGGCGAATGTGCTTCGAGCCAATAAGTGCGCGTTGAATGGATCGTTGAAATGCAGCTTGATGCATTTTAGCATTATATCTAATCAAATACTATGGACGATGCTGGGTCATCTAACGGCGGTAATGACCGTTGCTAGGCCACAGTAGATGCGATATATTATAATCGTACGTGCAAATCGACTTATAATCTCCAGTTGATTGCTACGTGAAATTATTTAATAATAGCTGCAGGGATGCGATTAAATTTCATGTTGGTAGTAAATTAAATGTAGGAATTCAGGGAATAGCTTTGTTTTACGGAAAAATTTACGCTATTTAAAGATGTACCTAGGTATATGTTTTATCGAACTTTAAAGAATATTAGTTTCCTTTTAAGATGAATTAAGATGAATTCTTTTAAGCACTATTAATTCTAATCCGCTTTTTTTTCTTCCATAACTGAATTACAATTTTGAATATACAGCAGAACAATAATGAGGCATGCTAGTAACTGCTATTATACATATACATGTATAATAAAATAAATTGTGTTGATCCATTTTAGTAAAACTGAAGAGATATACTTATTTCAAGCCTTTTTATTTGTATTTTTATACAATCATTTTCTTAATTCCAAATACCAAAATAAAACAAGTCTAGCTGTAATTAACAGTCTAGACAGAAGATGTACCAATTTTATTGTCAATAAAAAGTTTTATTTACTTTTAATTGAATCAAAAGAACAGTCATTATCTATGGTCTAGATAAATGCAATAAAAAATATTATCTATTTTTATGTACATAGATTTTCCTTAGAAAAATGATCATAAGTTAATAATCAACTAGATTTTATAGTATCTTAACTCTTACTTGAATATGAGTTCTGAAAGTTCCTTAATAATCTGTTTATAAGTTAAATGTTTGTTATTATTAAATATTTATCTAATAACACTAATTGAGCTATATATTTTTTGTTGTCAAATATTTTATTTTCACAATAGATAGTTTACTAACTTGCATTCATCTAAAATTGAAGAAATATATTTTCTAGTAGGTAAAATTTTAGAAAAGTCATTGTACAGGTCTTATCTAATCCTCTTTTTGTGTTCCCAGAACTTTAAAAGATATGTATTTAATTAGAAAAACGTTGGAGTAAAATATATTTGAATTATCTACATTTTTCAATTGGAAATGTCTTTCCCACAAATTCTTCAAATTGTTAAAAGTTTCCTTGAACACATTATTATAAAAGCTTGTCTCGTATGTATTGTAATAGTCATAATGTAGGTGTTATTTACCCCTTTAATGAAAAAAGCCACACTTAAAGTATTAGTGTAAATGAACATAAGTATATGAATGTGCACAATTATTTATTACTTCTAACGTACTTTGACCCTGATTCCACATTTCTGAAACACAGTAAATGGAAATACCATAATAAGTTTTATCTTAAATATGAAGCAAAAAATCACCTTGAATAGTTGTGATCCAGAAAATTTTTGCTCATATATCAACTTTTTTTTCCTATTCAGTACTATAGTTTTTATTCTCCTTATATAAAACATTTCAAATCTAATTTAATTATTAATACTTGTTTTATTTATGTTTTTGTATCCAGAAGTTACCTTTGAGAGGTTTAAAATATCTATTTTTATTTTATCAATTTTTTTTACTAATGGTATAGGTAATGGTACCTATGGAATTTTCAGATTTTAATAAAGTTTCATTATCTTTTAATGAGAATAAACTTTTATTTTGTGTCAATGATTAGCTAATTTTTATTAATTACTATTTTTTTATGTTAAAGTACTATATTTGAAATTATGAAATTTATTCAATAATCTAATTCATTTTTTCCATAAGTTATATTTTTTCCATAATTATATTTTTTAGTTTTAAAGTTGCAGTTATTTGATAAAAGATTTATATTATTTCTTTTAGTTTTTTAATTGCTGAAAATTTAAGTTTATTATCTATGTTTAAAAAATCATTAAAATTTACAAATTAAATTTCTTAGTATTTTTTTTTAAATTTTGGAATTTTTTTTTCAGGATGGCAGAAAGCACTAGCAGTGGTTTCAGTGCCAGTGCGAAATGTTAGTGTGGATCTTGGAAAAAATGTAACTGTAGCCTGTTCAAACAAAGATGGATCACAGGATTTGGGGGAGAACAACAAGATAACATGGATTAGGGAAGGTCGAGAAGATGGTCAAAGTAAACGTTTGACAGTTGAGCCTAATGGAGTTTTAAAGCTGATAAACGTCAGTAGATTCGATACTGGAGACTACTATTGTACATTGGATGATGATGCTGTCAAAGACAGAATCAATGTCCAAGTTCGAAGTAAGTTCAATACTTTAAAATATCTGTTTATTCTTTTATAATGGGCATTAAAAAACAAATATTCATCCGCAGAAAATTCATTGTTTCTAAATTTTGATTTTAGCACCTCCTCCAGCTTTACATAATGTTTGGGTTAAACCATCAACTATCTTGGCAAACATTTTGTGGGAAATAGCAGGAACTGGTGGTTATCCTATTATAGACTTTACTGCCGAGTATCGTTTAAAGCCAACTCCAGGAGAAGAACCAGAAGAATGGAAACCTATTATTCCTACGCACATTCCTCCAAATTCTGTAAGTTTTAGTCTAATTCAAATGATTTCTTTTTACTATTAATTTAATAATACCAAAAACAGCAGTATATTGCTGTTTTATATATCCTTTTAGTAATAAATATTTTGATCCTTAAGATTGAATTTTTTGTAATATTAATTTATCTTATATTACAGCGACAAATAGATGTATATCATTTAGAACCAAATACAACATATTCTTTTCGAGTATGGGCTACCAACCAGCTTGGAAGAGGAGATATTGTAGAAGTAGAAGGGCACACTCATCACAGTGTGGAAGAATTAGGTATAATCTTTATTTTGTACACCATAAATATTGTTGATTAAGACGAATTTAAGATTTGCAAAATATTTTGATTTATAAATAGATGAAAATATTATAAAATAATGTGAAACATTTTTCCAGAACTGGCAAGACACTTGCTAGCGGGAGTAGAAAATTTTGATACGCGTGTTTGGGTGGCAGCAGTGGGAATTGTTATGGGAACTCTGATGGTTCTTGGGTTCGGTACATGCTACCTGTTGTATCGGGAGTGCAAGGCACCCTGTAAGCATCTTCTTGTAATTTTTTGAAAAAGCTTATGCTTCTACTCTATCTCTTTGATAACTCATTGTTTCTGCTACTAATAACGGGAAATGCTGGTCAGTTGGGTATTTTGTATTTTTTATCTTTAAATTAACAAAATTAACAAAAGCCAATTGTTTTTTTATTTCTTAATTTTATTTTTATTTTTTTTATTTATCAAGTACAAGTCAGTAGCAGGGACAAAATTTGCTGGCCTCTGAACTTATCTACGGCCCTAATCTCTAGCTTCACTTAATGAGTCACTTTGTATCTATTTTATCTTTGATCGCTATTCTGTCGCAGTGCCATTTCATTTTTTCACTAATCTTTTTCAGCTGCAAGCGCTTAGCATAATATAATTAGACTTAAAATTATAGTACTTTTATATAAACTTTATACTATCCTAACTTTTGCACTCAATTAACTATTCTTATAAAATCATGGCACTGAGACTAATAATAATTGATTCTATACTTCCTTAATCTATCACTTAACTTTGCACTTTTTAAATTTTTATCTTGAACGTTATTTATTAAGTATCAATTATTTTAACCACCAAACTTATTCGAAGAGATGGATCATTTTTATACATTGCATTCTCATATAATTAAATCATAAAGATTAATAACATTTCATCATTGGTATAATATACTATTCTTTAAATATTAGCATCACAGTAAAATTATTATTAATAATCCATGTTAATTTTGTACTATTTTAAGGTGTTTCTTTCCGATGCTTTCTGCTAAAGTTAAGGTAATAAGTTTTGGTGGTTTTTATTATATATTTATTATTATAACATTTCGTGAATAGTGCATCGAACAGTACTACGATTCTTGAAAATTTAGATGTAGAGCATTGTGATCTAAGTAAAATTTCAGTATGTATCTCTAGAAAATTCGGGCTACGTAGATGTAGTTCATTTATAGCGAATGCATATGAAGATAGATGGGTGAAATTAGTTCATAATGACTTACTAGTGTCCCAATTCTGAGTTATGGATTTTGATCAATGACTTAGCATTTCTTTATATCCATGATGGAAAACACTATAAACAATGAATAGATAATTTTTATAGGCTTTATTTTTAAAACTAGATGTTTTTATAATATTTATAAACATGTTATTCGTATAAATGTTATTACTTTTAATACTATTAAAAAAGAGATTATAAATGTGTAAGATAAAATTTACTTTTGATGCAGGAAATTTTGAATTCATATGAAGTTTATGATTGAATATTAAAGAAAACATGGACGGAATCACGTAAGCATTAATATTACTAGCGTTATTTTGAAATCCAATGTATTCACTGGATATCTACTAGGAATAATTAAGTTATCTAATTTTATTTTTTTAAACAGTCCTTAGACGTATTTAAACTATGGCCATGAGCTAGGCACCGCTTATTTCATCATTTGCAAAAGATAACGCTTTTCGCCGTTTCATCAAAATCCATTATCAGGATATGGCAATCTTCTATTTAGACGAGTCTTAAAACATAGTTCAAACTATAAAAATTGTAGTTTAATTTTATCCAATTATATTTAATAAAATATTTTAAGTTATTATTTATTTTGTTTGAATAGCCATTATTAAATTTTTAATTCACGGCAAGTCATTTTTACACGAAAATTTCATTGATTTTATTAGATTTTTATCATTTTAGTATATTTGTAGTCTATTCATTACATGTTTGTTTACATCTTATTTAGTTCTGTGTATTATAATTTACCACAAAACTTTTACTATGTATTTATGATTATGTTATATCATGTATTTAATCTCGTATTTATCATTCCCTTTTATGTACATAATTTTATGAATGATTGTATCTCACGCCAAAAGGTATTTAAAAACTGCCACACTTTATTATTATTGAAAATTTTAATATTTATTTAAAATCATTTACTTTAATTTACAAATGACTGCTAATTTGTTCTTTGTTTTTCTTTTCATCTATATGATAACGTTTGAGTTTTTGACTTGTTATGGTGTAAGTATATGATTTTCAAGAGCTTGACAGAAGCCAACTATGTAGCCGAAAAAGTCATTATGTTCCAAAGTATCGTGAGAATGAGTGAGCGTGAGTTATAGTCAAGGAGAGAGGGTAGAAGCTAATATGGCTCGTGGATCAGGCCAATGAAAATTAATCTCCGCTCCGAAATTGCAGCGCAGCTGGAGGAGCAGGAAGTGATTGAGCTGGTGCCCAACATTATACTGAATCCGGGTTTCTTTGACGAGAGGACGGAACGCATACCACAGGATGAGAATTTCAACAATCAGACGACCACTCGCCTCAACAACAACACCGTCGTGCAGCCAAGACGACTTTAGCGACTGATATTCTTGTAGATTTTCGGCGATCAAACAAGAGAAATAATTAATTACTAACTTTTTTGCACGTTTCACGTGCACGGCCGTATATACATACATGTTACATTTTATGAGCTCGGGCAGGAAGAAATAAGAAGACACAATGCATCAACCTTATATAAAGTAAGTAAACTAACAGACTGCTGATTTCAATCCATCATATATCGGAAAACTATAAAAAACAAGACAGCGATGAAAGGCAAAAAGAAATACAAGCGAACCTGAAGCTTAGGATGCATTAAAGAGATAATAGATAGGGCTGAATCGAGTGGTTAAGAAAGATGTCAGCTTTGTTTCTCTTTTTTAAATGCGGAAATATAATGTTTGTTCACAGTGCGTAGTAAAAGTGTTCAAAAGAAATAACGTAATAATGCAAACTAAGACTACGATATAGGTTTTCCGGAGCGGATTAGACTTTTTTGAAATACATTTGCCGCGCAGGGAAGTTTTTTGCCGTTTGCGCTTCGGCGCAGTCTTTATAGGGAATGAAATCGCTGATGCTCAACGACCGAGCTTGATTTTGGAACAAACTTCCACGAATTTTAATTTAACGAAAACATTAAGAATAAATACGTTGTTAGTAAGACTGTAAAAAATCTGAGGGCGATTTCATGAGCTCGAAATCGCTGAGATACACGTGAGATATTGATCTGATGCTCCATGACATTAAAATATACGAGCTGTACTCTCGTTTTCTGCATGAGTATTTAGCTCTCTTGTTATATGTTTTTTTATTAACGATATTATGGCGGAGATGGGCACTTAATAATTGATTCAGTGGTTTAAGGACATGTGAACATCATATAAATTCGCAAAAACATTATGGTGATTAAAAGGTGGATTCCTTTTATTTAAATGTTCAGAGGTAGTACTGCACTTTTTATTGTTGATAGTCAATTCTGTTATATAATATCCAAGGAGGACGCTAGCAAATGCGTAGAAAATAAGTAAATGCAGATAAATGTACTAAATTTAATCCGGGGAAATGCGGGGAAAAATAAAAAAAAATTCAAGTCGATTTCGTTAAAATCAGTGAAATACTCAAGATTTCATTCGACAGCTAGTAGTAAAAATTAGAAAAAATCACTTTTTTTATGTTTCTACTTCATAGAGGTTTTTATTCAAATACTTCAGAGTTTAAGGATTCTTCGTGCTGAAGTCGATTTTATAGGATTCGTGCAATGTTTGACCATGAGCCGCTATCGGCGTCCTCCTTTGGTTTATTTGAGTTATTTTTTTTATTGTTATTTAATATTGTTAAACGTATAAAAAGATGCTGGCAGTATTAAATTTTGATACTAAAACAAATTGTGTGTCGCTGCTACAACCTTAACGTGTTGAACTAAAACTAAACTATAGGAAAACCAGCAGTATTAATTTCCGTGTATATTAAAATTTTGGTTGCATTTATTAATTTTCCCCGCTATAAAACCAAGAACCTTATTTGTTTAAGTATGTAAGTGAGAAAGTTTTTACGCACATGTTATAGTAATTATCGATTTTCACATTTCCTTAACGACTTATTAAGAGTAAATAATAATTATTAATGTATTTGATAATATTGTTAATTATGAATTTTAAATGACTGAAAATTTTTTCTAAATTCGTTCAAATTACAATTTCAATTACAAAGTGCCTACTGATGCTTTTGTATAGGTTTGCATTTGCTTAGGGTAAGATGTAGGTCTTATTCAATTGTATAGCTTAGTGTGCCACGATCGGCGAAATTCGATAACAATTATATTGTGACATCATGCAGAAAGTGAGACTTTTTTGTACGAATATAAAAAAAAAATCATGAAAAATAAAGGCACCGTGCCATTCTGCCCCTCCAAAGTTGATCGATCGCGTCGCCCTGAATTGAGATCGATACAGTATGCTAAAGTTATTTTTACTGCCGTTTTATGGTGTACAGGTGGTCTTGCGATTTTAGTAAAAAAAAAAAGTGAAAAAAAAATAACTTATAATATTTGCACTCAATTTTGAAGCGAGTAATGGATGGCTGTACGTAGGATAATGGAAAATTTTTTACTGAGAAAATAACGAAACCGTACTGAGTGATCAACGTCGCAATGAAAACGAAACAAAAAAAAAACAAGCTTATACCACGTAAAAAATGCGTTCCTTCCTTCCGGCATACAAACATCGGATTCGTATAATCTCTTTCGGAAACTGCGTAATTGGGGATCCGTAGGAAGATTCGTCGATTCGATTAGCGAAAAACAATATACATGTATATGTATTTCTCTCAAAATCTCTCAGATCAAACGTCATTATCATTTTTTCGTCCGCGATAGATATGCAGATTTGTTCAGAGGCTGTTGGGATTCGGAATGAAAAATAAAGAATACAAAGTGTATACGTAATTTTTTGTTTTAGCTTGGATTGTTCAAAATGTACTGCTGATTTAATCTGCCTCTCGAAACAATTTAGAGTTGAACACCAAGACAAAGATAAAATACCGCAGATAAAATGTAAATAGTAAATCGCAAGAGTCTGCTAACAAACTGTATATTCTTCTCAAAACTCTCAGATCAAACATCATTTTCATTTCTTCGATCGAGCAGCAGATGTCGAAGAGAAATGTGCAATTTCACAAACAAGGATTAACGCTTTTTCATTTTATAATTGATACATTATAGGTATACCGGTTAATGCAATAAATAATGTACATATCTAGGTGCAAGAAGATTTAAGATTCCATTGAATGATTAAGTTATGTTGAAAAACATATACATCGTTAAATTAATCAAACAGTATAATTTACCGCGAAAAGTTCACCTTTCTATAAGAGCTGTGATTTCATGGAAATCTTGCATTGATCTTCTTCATCGACATCATCCTCGCGATTTTCATTCGCCATCAATTTCGTTCATGTCATCCATAAAAAAAAATATTAATAAAATAATCAAACTGCATCAAAATGAAATCTAGACGAATACAAAAATTCAGTTTCACTAAAGTAATAAGTAATTAAAATAGCAAAATAATTCAATCATGTTTACTTGTAATGGCAAGCCTCCTTAGCTTATGCAAACTCAACTGTATCTCTTCAACAATGTGCAGCTAATTAATGCTACGCTATTAAGTGGCACCTACATTTAAAGTCATCCATAAAATAGGCAATTCTATCGAACAAATGCTTCATCACTATGGTCGGGTAAGATTTGGACGAATAATTGAGGATAAACGACTCGACGGCAGAGTTGAGTCTGAATAGTCGTATACGAAAGTATTTGAAAATGTAATCTCCAATGACGAAAGAAAATAAATACTGTATAATGGCTTTTAGTGCACTTTACTAGACTTGCTAAAAAAAAAAGATTTTAACAATGAAAGTAATAGCTTTACAAATATCGTCGATTTTAATTTTGAATCGCGGTGCACTTAACTCTGCCGAAGAGTCAACGAGCTTTATTCCATCGAGCAATAGCTACTGTCATAGACTGCGTAATACGAATTCCACTGTTCAGAAGATGGTAGCTTTCGGTTGTTTCCTTCGTTTAGTCTACTGGGGTGAGAAATAATTAATGTTGCAATAATGGTTTGGCGCATAGATAAACGCTGGTACAAATTCGTCGACATTTGAGAAGTTACCTACATTTCAGAATAAGCCAATTAATCGAGGGTTCTGAAAATTCAGAATTAGAGAAATTTCATTTTTATTCTTAAATTCAAGCACTAAATATTTATAATTTGTGATTTAACATAATATTATAAATATACTATTTAGAATTTTAGTTTTTTCAAACGATAAAAGCTCATTATAATTCATAGATTGTTTGATATGAAATTAGAACTTTTAATTTTATTACTTTACTTGTATGATTAAAATTATGTTCAATTGAGAAATTTTGAATTTCAGAAATTCCGAAATGGGTATTACTCTCGAATTTTTGGGTACAAGTTTCAAATAAAATCATATCAGATTTACTTTCTGCGAATATCCACTTGATTGACGATTAGCTGGAAGAATAATCGAATAAACGATGACGAAAAGGGCACTTTGAGATAAAAAAAATTGTAAGGACACTGATCAGTGAAATTAATATTAATTGTACAGAGAGACGGGCAGAATTTTATTTTATATTTTCTTGCGAAAAGATTTATTTTCAATTACAATATTTTGTGTGCACAAATCATTACGATTGCAAGAAACGCTACTGTGTTCAGTTTTCGCTTAGAATTCAGAAAAAGCAACAAAATAACAGAACAGGATAGACCTTCGCTCGTAAAAAAGATTGATAGAAATTTCTTTACTAATTTATTTAACCCGTGGTTGCACTTTATAGATTTTCGTAAAGTTTATGGCATAGTGGATATAGCGAACTAACTGGGCTGATTTTAATTTTTTAAAGTGTTTCTTACGAACATACTTACACTGTTGATTAGCTCTGTGAAGAATCTTTAAAAATGTATATATGACGCTTGCTACGAAGAAAGTCTGTTTCTTTTGATCTATACAAGATTTTGAAATTGTATCCTCTGTATAAAAGTGAAACTTTTCATCATAAGGAAAAAATTAAAAAACTTTTATAAAAACAAAGAAATTCACTTTTTTCAGCAATAAGTTTTGCAACGAGCGGCTTTTCTCGTACATTTTTAAAGGGGCTAATAGTGTTCGATTCAAATTGAAGCAATTCCACTTTGTACAGTGACACAGGAATTTCTCATTCATTGTTAAGAGTTGCGTTGCATCATCGGTGAACTGCCACTAAAACCAGTACTAATCGTCACGAAAGAACAAATGCGTGATATAAAAAAAAAACAGTTCCACTCGTTGGGTTGTAAAACACTTGTATTAGACTCGCTCCTGTCGGACTTTCACTGAAAAGTTAGTATCGAAAATAAATAATCTTATAATAATGGGGGAAAAAAAAAACAAACAACTAAAGACAGTTTGGTGCACGCAGGTTGTATAAGAATTGGTTGTGCGTCGTTGCATAGAAGCTTCTCGCAGTGTTTATTTCCTCCTTTTTTGTAATATTTTGTACAATTTACAAAAGTTTACAATGAGGATGAACAAGTTTGGTATAGCTTCGTACTATGCACTCTGTGTTGTGAATGGTAATATAAAATATACACACTAAAATGAAATGAATAATGAAAACGATAAAAAAAAATACAATAACAATAATGATAATATAAAATTTAATATATATTTATATAGCCAAGGCATCATAATATTTTAGCTATTAATAAGCAAAGACAATTTTTTATATACATATATGAAATAATTACACGGAAAAAGAACGCAATGATAAAATATTTACCTATATATTCGTATATATAGTGGAAAGTTTTATCCTTTGATACCAAGAGCTTCGAGATGAGCAAGGAAGACAATTCCTTTGCTCTTTGGAGGCGATTTCATTATAGCGATCATGTTCCTTTCTCGATTCGTTCTTTTTATTTCATTAATTCTTTTGCCGAAGAAGCGTACAAATACATATATATATATATATATATATATTATTTTGATTTTTTTTTATCCTTTCGAAGCGTACGTATTAGCCAAATATGTTTTCCACTTGAGATGCACGCGCAGCGATTCGGTCGTATACGCATATTAGGTACACTAGATGCGAAATTTCGTCTGTATTTGCATCGATTATTTCGATACGAAACTCGTATGTATTTATTTTGTTTTCTGTTTCCTCGAGTAAAAGTACCAGTTTTTATACGTATTTGTCTTTAGTTCTGCGTTTCTTTAGAGAGGCTTCTCGTTTTGTAAATGAGCGAAAAAGATGTTTTTATTTTAGATTGTCTATTTAACAACAAAGTAAAGCGTAGCTTTTAACTGACAGAAAGAAAATTATTCTTGTAATTATGGAACCAAGGGTTGAAGTACTAGCTAGTAGGTTTTGTAGATCCACCTCATCAAGACAAACACAAATGTCTGCCACAGAACTGTCTTACTGGAATGTGGAAGCGATGGTATAAAATTGTACACTATTGGCACGTTCAGTGTTGCTTATATTATGTAAATTGTTTGTTTCGTGTAAAATTTCTGTACCTAACATCCAGAACACGATACAATAGATTTAATTATAGATCGCTACTTCCGAGCGATATCAATTGTCAGCTAGTGTTTCATAAATGTTAATTCGAAAGAAAAAAATTTGTAAAACATTGCACTGATCGTGTCAAATGTCGATATAATTTGAAATTGTATAATGGCGTTGTATAAGTGGCAGACGTTTTCATCCATATCATCATTGTAGTCTCGAATACCTACCTACCTGAGAAAAATAACTTTGAATATTTTAAAATTTTTCTACTTTTTTCTTTGGTCAGACGTCTCCTCTCGTTCTCTATGGATGTCTGATTAGTTCAATTTGTAAAAATAGAGGATCTGTAAACTGCGAAAAAGAAAAGTGAAAAAAATCTGTGCTTAGGTATAATCGATGCACTTTTGTAGCCAGATGCATCTAATTAGCGTGCTATAATAGTATGTTAAACAAAGTAAAATAGCCTATATGATAGATTACTGTTATGGTTGCTGGCAAAACCATTATTTCCAACATTCCTTCGTCGCTACCTGTGAATATGACAACTTGAGCATTTTTCAGAAAAATGATCAAATTGAAAAGGGAAGTCAAACTGTTAAGTTATATTAACAATACTTTCTCATACTTTATTCAATTTAGTATCGATTTACTTAAATTGGAGCATATAAAAGAATTGAGAAATTTGTATCAGTATTATTTTTATTTTATAACGTATATTTACTTTGAAATCGGTGTATCGGCATTAATATTGTGATGACACAAAAATAATAGTTTACAAATGGCTCGATTTGTCATAAAAGTCGTTATAGTACCAAAAATATATTAATGTCAGAAAACTCCTCCCCAGCACAGCTAAAGCCACATGTCATTTAATCGGTATATTGTTTTGTTGTATTTTCGTTATTTATTATTTTTAAGTTATTGGCGTATTTAAGGAAAGTGGAGAATGTGGTTGCAAACGACGAAGTTAAATCCAAAAATGCGATTCGTCGTTTTAGACGCTTTAAGGTTTAATTAACCGTAAGACAAGTCGATGCTACTTGCAGTTAAGTCAGCGTTATAACTATCGGACCTAAAAAGAAATTCAATAATATTAAATAACAGATCCGCGTATGAATTGTGAAACACTAATCTCTTGTATATTCCTCGTGAAAGACAAGTACATGACATAGACAGATAGCCTTTGAAAACAAAGATATATTTTATTTACAGACATAATAAATATCTGAAAATCCTTGGTATTCGATATTGGTGTATATATAAAAATAGATTATAAATTAACTGTTCTAATTGTTAAGATAATCGGAATTTATGTTATTAGTTTTGTATGTATATATGATTTGTTTTATTTTTATTTAACCATTGATTTTCAGATGAATATATTTTATTTTGATAAAAAGAAAAATGGAAACTGCACATTCCACTGTAAGTACAAAAGTGCTTTGTGCCCTTTTCCTGGCGATCGGAATGCAATGATCGTACTATTGTATTTTAGTTAATAGGTATAAGTTTAGCTATCTATGTGATTGAAAGAAAAGTTGATGTTCAAGTGGTGAATTACTGAGGCTGTGACCTTAGAAATTCTTATTCTAAAGGTTGTGCACAAAAATTCTGTCACTTCTGGCCCCACCAGCGTATATGCATAGAAATTTTAATTGCTGTGCTTTGAGAGCGAGTAGTAGGCACATATCAGAAAAAGTATTGAAAGATCTTGTATCATAAATCAATCAATCAATCGTCGTTTTAAAAAGACATTCATGTTCCATATGCGAAAATGCATAATGCTCTTTGCAATGAAATTATAAACTTATTATAAAACCGAGTTTGTGCATTTTATAAGCAAGTTGCAGCTGAAATTTGTATTAAGGAGTTTGTTCATGCATATTAACGCGCTTCTTTATTTGAGAACAGTTTAAATTTATAGAATTAAATATTTATTTTTTAAAATCAGTATTATTGTTTCTATCTAAAATTAATATTTTTGTTTATTAAGCAACACAATCCATCTAAGGTAAAATTTTAAGTTTCTAATTTTTATATAAGTACTATTAAATAAATACAAACTGTTACAAACTCCTGTAAAAAAACTTTCTATTTTTTATTTGAACAGATAATAGTTGTTCTGTTAATAATATGTTACAGTTTTTTTTACAATTGTAATTGCTGTAACTTGATATCATAAAAAAATGTACCTATGTGAAAAACAGTTATAAAAGTTATAAAGGTAATTTTAATAGATAACTTTAATGTATCGCTTACAGTGACTCTGCTTTCATGATGTTAATGTAGTCGATCATTAAGAATTCTCGCATTTTCAATAACGCACTACATACGCTAAATCTTTTATTCTGCATTTTGTCACTATGATCAATGCTGTACTCATACTTTGTCATTAAGAAAATTGTGAAGATTTATTTACAAAAACTCATTACAAATATTGGTACAATAAATATAAAGTCATTCATAGTACATATATTTAATTACACCTATCCTTATTTTAATTTTGCTAATGATTTCATTATAGTATTACACATCACTTGATATTCACTTGGTGCTACATATTCTGCTGCTAAAATAGCATTAGCAACAGCAATTGTTTCTTCAACACTTGATTTCGATTTAATCCAAACTTTTCCATTCATTCCCACTGCTATTTCATATTTCAGTTCTTCGGATAATAAATTAAATAATGGACAATTAGATTTAAGAATCTTTCTAACAAGACTTAAGGAGCAGGTAAACAACATGCCGTTTGTACTCAAGATGCCTAACTTTCCTTTTTTACCAAATGAATCAACGCATACAAGTTCTGCTTCCATATCTTTACTAGCTACTAAAAGTTTTGCATAAACGATATCACCAACTTGAACATCTGGACGATTCCTTTTACTAGAGCCTTCAAAAGATAAATATGAAAGAGATGCAGCCTCATTAGCCCCTATATCAACTTTAAAAATGTCTCCAGCTTTTTGTACCACTACACCAACAACATTTTCACCTTGACTTGGCACATACCTAATTTTTATTAACATTAAGGAGATATGAATTATTAATGCTACTAAATACAAACATATTTTCAAAAAGTACCTTTTTTGATAGCTGTCAACATAATAGATAGATATCCTCTTTTTTAATATTCCTGCTTTACATGCGTATATTGTTTCACCATCCGTTCGTAAGCCAGGTCCTAATATAATTTTCTGTTTTTTTTCTAATTCTATATCTTTTATTCTATCACCAGGCATAACAACATCATTAATAGATACTTCCATCATAAAACTATTTACATTCGAAAATTGGTAGTAGAACAAAAATTGTTGACAAAGTTTTAGGGTTAGTTAACAGTTTTGCTAACCGCGTGTATCTTTCACATAAGTTGCGCGCAAAACATTCATATCCAAGAAGAGGGCGCTTTTTCTCATAAATAAAATTCACTATTATCTATTACACCCATTTCCTCGATACCTATTCCTATACCTATATTTATCCTGGATCAGAGTAACAATCTTGTTTTTTTTTTTTCAAGATTTGCACAAAATTATTGTACAAAAAAATATTTGAAAAGAAATGTAAAACATTTTAGTCAAATTCATGTATTTACAACAATATACAAATCACATTTTATTTAATGTACAATGTAAGAAAAATATTTGCAAAGAAATATAAAATATTTTAGTCATATTCATGTATATACAGTAATATACAAATAATATTTTATTTAATGTACACGCAATAAGACTTTCATTATATAACATTTTTTCTTGTTGGTAAACAGATATAGGCTCATTATGAAATAAATATTATATATAAACTATATCAAATAAAAATTGTAAATAAATTTGAACTAAATTTTTAAAAATATTTTAAAACTCCAATCGAACCGTTTTGATGCAGGGTTTACCATATCGCTTTTTAGCTTCTTCAATGAATGCATTTTCCATTTGTCGAACAATTTCATTGAAGAACAAATTTGATAGATGTGAGTGTATCCATGACTTGAATTCAAAAGATAATGAGAAATCAATAACGCATGTCTTTGGATTGTTTTTTAAACCAGGTGTAAACATCCATAATGTATTTAAGTGATTAAAGAGTTTCCCATCTGTGCACTCTGCTTTTATTAGTTGAGGAAAGATCATAGAAACATTGGAAACATAACTTTCATGTAATGGTGGAAACCCTATGACTAGATTGGCTTTTAAGAAATCTGGATGTTTAACAATGACTTCTGACTTCTTACAAAATGGTAAGAAGTTTTTGTAATTTCCTACATCTGCAACAACATCATATATCTGTTCCATGGAAAATCTGAAATAAAATTAAATCAAAGGATAGTAAACTTTATTAGTTCCTAACTTGGTAAAAGAAATTATTGAAATATTACCCTATTAATTTTCTGCCTTCATATTCTTTAGTTCTACTTTTATCCCATGTTGTGGAGACTTTACGAATATTCTTTTTATTTTTAATATGAAGACAAATTATTGGAACAGATCTGAAAAGATACAAATTTGTAATGATGTAAAAAAAAGATTATTTATTCATGGAAAATTATATTTATAAGAATTACCTGTACATTTTGAGAAGTTATCAAAACTTTTGAAAATAGTGAACACTGAAAATTTCATGTTACTTCTTAATTAAAAGTTTTTCCATTTGATTATGAAAAGGTAAATATTACAACACATTTTAATAACACAGCAGAAATTATTTTTGGTGATATAATTATTGATAAAGTCATATAATACTGCATTATTTTACATTTTTAAACGTTAAATTAAGTTTTGGAAAGTTTCAATATTTTTATAAAGAAACTTGATAAATAACAGGTTAGTTTTAGAGATATCAACATATTAGAATACTGAACTAACCTCACGATAAAATGTCACTTCAATATAACACCCTTACGGCCTTATACCAAAGACCCGAGAAAAATCATCAATCATTGTACCTAAAGGATATTTTTATCTAACTGTGACTGCGCGCTAGAAGCCTCGATATTTGTCTAAACACCTCAACATCACGCCAATGTGAATCTCGTCGTTTTTGCAGCTATCGCGCGATGTCATTTTTCCTATGATTTCGTTGTCAAGCTGTTACATAAGTTGGTTCTTTAATATAAGAATACTAAAAGTCTAAAATAGAAATTTAAAAGAATCGTAAGTTATATGTAGTACTTATATACTTACGTACAATTATTTTCAAGCATTTAAAATTGCAGTTTTTTAAGCAAACCTTGCGACACATCCCTGTTTCACGTGCTTTTCTACGCGCTTGCACATACTTGCATGTACACATCATATATATAGGTATATATAAAGGTATTTATATAGCATATGCTACACGCAGTACGCTGTACTTATATATGTACTATATATGATTTGAAATGTAGTTATATATAAATATACTTATTGGATGGTAAGTGTAAAGGCACAACGTAGAATAGCGTGAAAAAGTGCCAAAAATAATATGTAGTTAAGCAACATTGCGAACAATAATTACTATCAATTTAACATTAAATGATACTTTTTTTTAATTAAATGTATAGGGGATTTTATTTCAGATTTTTATAAGTAATATGCATTTTTTAAATTCTGTTACAATCAAGTATCGAGTTTCGAACCATAGGTGTAAAATTTTACATTTAAGAAGTCGGCCCGAGGGACCTGGGAATACACAAGGGTGTAATGTTGTATGTCCGAAATACAAATACTATTTTTTAATGCTGAGGGTGTAAAGTTGCATTTCTCAGAATTGTTTAAGGCGTAAAATATGTGACTTTATGCCCACTGCATCGAAAAAATAGTTTTAGCAATAGCTACAGATATCTTAATAAACACACCGTCGATTCTTTTCAGTTATTTCAATCAAAATAACAGTATTGATAAAAGAAATATTATAAAATTAAAATTACAGTAAAAAATATTCGAAAGTCAGGTCAGTAAATATGAAAAATAATTTTGGACAAATATAATTACAATAATCGCTTTTTATTCTCATTCGCGTTACAAGGCAGTCACTGTACTTTATGCAGAAACCTCCGAGTCAATGACCATTCGTCAAAATTGAAATCATTAGGCACCATTGGTTCATTGCGAGATACAAAAACTCGTGTGCAGTGTATTATGACAACTACATTCGTGTTTACCATCTCCCAAATCACACATATTTCTTCATTTAAGGTGCGAATTTGATCTCTTCCAAAAAATTGAAGGCAATTATCCTCGAAGTTTCTTAAGGCATAAAATAATACTCTATCAATTCTTCATTTCCAAGTTTTTTTATTTTCCATCATTATTTCCATTCGCCTATCATATTCTTCTTTTTTCTTTTTTTTTTGGAACAAATGTGTGTAGTTTAATCTGAGGCGGCTCAAGTCACATTCTAAAAAGCATTGTATTCTTTATAAAAAAAGTGATCTAAAAAAATGCGCCGCAGACTTTCTCTGGCAACAAATATGTCCGCAAATCACGTTCTTCTACGAATTTCCGTATAATAATTCCCAAGCTCGTGTTCGAAATACATCTATTAAAATGTAGCACCAGCTTGACGGCAATGCAACTTGCCACATTCTTATACATTATTACGACTTATAGCTCCTGACGAAAAAAAAATTTATAATCATTTGATACATAAGTCACTTTATTTTGACAATATTATGCTTTGTCTCAAAATAAAAGAATGATATGATTTTAAGTCTAAGCATAGCCTTAAAATCTATATTAGAGAACGAAAAATAAAAAATAAGTATGAAGTAAATTATCTTTTTTAATCAGGAGCCGCTAAAGTATACTATTTTATACTATTGTCGATTGATTTTCTATACACAAGTAACAGTGGCCGTTGCATCGATACATTGATACACTACAGATGATTCATATATGGAAACGATAGTCACGACTATCCTACCATAACACAGCATTTAGTTTCCTTTTTTTGCAATAAATAGTCTTTTGTTTGCTGTCTCCCGCAATATATACGCTCATTAACAATAATCAAAAAAGAGATTCAATTAGTTCTTTTTTCCTCGCTCTCCTTCTTTTAAATACGTAATTGTAATTATAAATCTAAAAAATAACGAATTTTAGCACTTGTATTTTTGGACACTAATAAAGATGCACGTAGTCATTCATACGTCTTTTGCAGATATAATTTTGACCAACGAGTTTTACAATTTTTTCATCTCGTTTCTTTCTCTTGTACAACCCTTTTCTTATTATGAAATACATCATCTAATTTTATTAATTATTGTTGTTGTAGTTTGTTGTTGTTGTTGTAGTTGTTGTTATCGTTATCGTTAAATCTATATGCTACTCCGAGAATCATTCTATAAAACACTTTTATATAAAATAGCGAATTAAATAGTCTCGAAATCACAACGATCCATTTACGTTTAATTCTTCCCTAAAAAATCGAATTTTTCAGCGCTCTCTCTCTCTCTCTTTCGCTCGATCGCTCGATCATTCTCTCACTCTCGTCGCTTGTTCATGAGACGTTATAACGCGAACATTTATGCTCAACATACGAGGTAACAATCTATCTACAAGTAATAATTAAGATTCGTACGTTCACTTAAGTTAATGTAATAGTGCAATGTGCAGCACAGCATCGCTTTATCATCGTTATTCATTGTATAATAAACGCTAGAAGCCTAAACTTTTGAAATTCAGCTGATCAATTTCTTCTTTTACATCGTGTAATAACGTATTTCAAAGACACCAAAAAATTTTTCTCTCCTTGAAGTTACAACCATTGCTACAAATTTCAAAAATTACGTTTGGAATCGAACACTTCTATGTAGGTAGTATTGACCATCAGCGGGAATAATGACTATTTCGATCATTTTACAGCGAAGCTATGAACTTTGAAAGTCTCTTAAATAAAAAATGAGGATAAGACAGGATACATTTGGTCAGAGTTGAAAATATTTGAAAGACAGATTTAGGTAGCTGGAGAATCACTTAGAGCGCTGCTGTACTTCGTCGTCGTCGCTGTAATCGTCGCTAAGATAATGATTACCATGGGAGAAATCATACCGTCCCGCCTTCTTTGGTGGAGGACTGAAATTACAAAAATTTAGCTTATAGCTCGTCAATCGTCTTTCAATTTACCTAAATTTATGAACATAAGAATAGAGGGTTAGTTTCATAAATAATAACATTACTTTTTCTTTGCAGATCTGGGCATTAGGGTTAAATTCATGCTTGGATCTGAAGCAAAGTTATGTAATAAATTATGGTAAATATAGTATAGCATAGTGAATATATGGATGTTAGTAAAAAATTAAGTTATATAGTTTAAATTATGGAGAAGAAAAGAATTATGTATGAGTATAATAGAATTACTGGTTTAAATGTCAGTGTGTGCAATGTTTGTGTTGGTGATCATAACAGTTCTCTTGTTAAAATTAACCCAAAATCGGAATTGTTAAAAAGAATATTCTTTTTTTTTGCATTTTAGTATAAAAGACCCCTTAGTTATTTAAATTCAAAATTAATGCTTATATCAATTTAAAAAGCATTAATCTAAGCTAATCTTGACTTTATACTAATATCCAGCAAAAATATATATTGCAAAAAGGTCAGTAATTGGTCGAATCGGCACTACTATTAAAATATACAAATCGAAATACTAAAAGGGACAAACATAAGTAGGAAAATGCTTCTAATATGAATATTTGAGAACCCAATAAAAAAGTCTAGATTTTACGTATAATTAATTTCATTCTATGTTTAAATTGAAAATATGCAACAAAAATACACCTAGATGCATGAATGCCCAGTCGTGCCTATATAAAGGGTTAAAAACATGTTCCATAGGGTACTAACACCATGAACTCAGTGTGTAAACTCGTGTGATGCACCGAAGATGTTTGTTCAGTAAAGCAAGCAGGAGAGATACGGAGGAATGAAGAATGACGTTCTGACGAGTTAATCTATCGAGTCGAATGCTGTGAGGTACCTTGTGTTGTCTTCGTCGTTATGGCTGCTGTCGCTGCTGTTGGGGCTACCGTCCCGCTTCGGGCTGGCAGGGGGCGAGAGGGCTTGCATTAAACGACCCTTGCCCTCGTTCCATATTGTTGACTGTGAAAACGACAATAAAGAGACAGCGTCATATATTAATGAGAGTTTATCTGAAGCAGCGTTTGCGATGCAAAACAAATCGATAATAGTAGTATAAATAATAACAGAGAACACCATGCATTAGTGGGTAAGAGCGTTTTTATTCATTGAAAAGCGAAATAGAAAAACAGCTTAGTAAAAAAAGTTTCTTGTATTTTAATAACAAATGAAAACAAGCATTACATAAGAAACAAAAGACGTAATTAGTATATGAACAATTTGAAATGTTATATAAATAAGCGTGTTAAATGATGCTTAAGCTAAACAATAAATATAGTATAGAGAAATTCATAGAAAATATTAAAATCTCAATTGTCGTATAAAAAGGTACAAAGTAAATATAACAACTGTGACTATAACGTATATTCCATATATACGCACCAATCTCCCATCTCGACCAAACAGAAGAAGAAAAGCATCTATAAAATCCCTTGATTTTTCTTCCCATTTAGTAATCATGTCGATTCTTCTCTCTCCAATATTTTCCATAACTTTTTTTCCTTTGTCTTTCAAATCATCAAATTTATTTTGTAATCGGAACTTTTTTTCCTATGAAGTAAGCAATAAAACTATAAATATCCTTTGTGAATTTTTAAATTACATAAACTAATTATGCTAAAAACATTTACTTTTTAAAAAATATTTACTAATTTAAAGTGAAAAGAAATGTGAGTGCACTGAAATTTATTGAACCATAAAAAAGTCCATTGATTATACATATTAAATCTATGCATATTTATAAATACTACAATGCATTACATTTTATCACAAATATCATTCATTACTTAGTTTTAAAATAGAATAATCTTCTATGACATGCTCTTAAGAGGATATTAACATTTATTTGGAATCTGAAGTTTTTTTAAACTCCTTTTCAATTAAGAAAATATAATTATTTCTACAAGTGCAGATTGAGTAAATACTCAAATTAAATTGTTAAGTTGAAATAACATTAACCTCCTGGGTACCAACCTGACCCCAATTGGAGTCCCCTGGTGATCTTAGTTCACATATGAACTTAAGATTGGGTTATTTGGGGCACACTTATATGGATATCTGCAGTTAAGATAAATTTTTTTAACAAAAAAAAATCGTGATGTCCTAAAGGTAAATATACTGAGAAACTGTATTGTCAAAATACATTATCCTCTTAAGTGGCATTTCTACTTTGTCATAAACAAAATCTATTAAATTGTAACTTACGTTAAGAAACGAAACATTTAATTCCTTGGCGCTGTATCCTCTAGCTAGATTTCGCCTGACATAAATATCATAATCTTTAACTATTCTCGCTACGATATCGGAAGTTGACACTCCCTCCGTTCGTTGCGTTGCGACAAACATTCCTTTTGCCTTTAATTTGGCGTAAACGTCGTCTCCGTCATCGGTCATGTATGGAATATCGTCATGAGCCACAAAATCAATCTAGAGAAGATCAGATGTGTGATATTAATAAGTGAAATAAGAAATTACATAAAACTATTGAGCTTAACTTCTTTTTTAAAGTGATGAACATTAAAATCTTGATTTATGTTATTGATTTCAATTTATATCAAGTAATTTTATTATATAAAAGAAATTTTCTCAATCTTTTAACGAGTACATGTACGATTTAAAATTACTACTTCACTATAATGAATACTAAAAATATTAAAACACTATTATACGTGATAAAATAGTCTAAATAAAAAAAAAATAATATGAATAATATCAATTACTTTATGTTTTTCAATAAACTCATCATCCAATTCCCAAGGTGCGTCTCGGACCACTTCGTCTACGTATCGGCAATGCCTCACAGCATCGTACCTTTCAGTATCCGTCATTACGGTGCGGCCTTTTTTATGGTGCGTTAAATCGTCGTTACACACTAAAACATTGATAATTTATATAATAAAAATCATTGAGCTATTTATAAATTAAGCACATAATATTAATTATGTATTTACCACCAACTATCAGATACACGTTGGGGAATATGTTTTTAGCCTGCATGAGTTGCCTGGCATGCCCTTGATGAAACAAATCATATATTCCATCTGCATAAACACGCACTCTACGTGGAGCTGCAAGTTAAAAATATAAATTGTTATAAAACATCAATTAGTTTTATACTAAAATTGGTCCAGAAACCTAAAAACTCTTAGTTATTGTATTTAACTGCTTTGATTACAATTATCAACTGTTATATAAAATATAATAATAATGATATTTAAAATAACAATGTTAATGATTAGTGTGTATAAACAAACCTTTGCCTGTTCTGGCCATTTTCAATGTTATTTTTGTATTGTAATCACAGGCATCCGCTTCTATTAGTGCTTCTTGTTCATCGCTGAAAGGTGCCTCCTTGCATATGGACTGTAATTTAAAAATTTTGACTTAAAAATTAAATTATTTTTCATGCACTAATATTCACATATTACTTACAACATATTTATAATCAATACAAGGATTTCTAAATTCATGGTAATACGAAAAATCAATGTCCTCAACATCTATGTTCAACTTCTCATTTCCATATGTCATTTTAACCTCTAGTTTTATCAAATACTATTTTAAAATTTATTTTTAAGTATAGACCAAAAATTTAAAACTCAAATGATAGGTCTGACATTCAGACTGAAATTATATTATTTTTTCTATCAAATATTAACAGATGTGATGATTAACTTTCTTTGGTCTTTCATCGACTGAAGGAGTTTATTAGTTAAGCTGTAGAAGGAACCTAATATTATATACACCAACTTAATCATCTTGTTACACCACTACATGTTATCAGCAAAAATGAGTATCTTCTAACTAATTTTCAGCTGCTCATACATAGATAAGAATTGTATCTACTTTCAATCACAACAGTCAGTCATTAATATTTTGAGAACTTACAGAGGGCAAGTGTATTTTCTTGCATTATGGTTCTCTGTACTTAAAAAAGTCAAGTATGTACTACCTACTAAATCATTCAATTTATCTTTTTAATATCTTGTAATTTATTATATTTTATGTTCATTATTAAATTTTTTAACTGTGAAGTGATTTAAAATTTTTATTGTTTAATGGAGAAATTTGGCAATTAAAATTTAAAAGTTAGTTTAGAATAAAATGGTATACCTGAACCTAAATGCTTGATGAAAAAACGAAGATAATTAACTATTATGTAACATATAATTAGTTTGACTTGTATCTGTACAGTATTGTCCGTTCTAATATAAATTACTTTAAATTATATTGCTTTTAAATTAAACTATAAATACCTACATGTTATGACTTGCTAAAACTTATAGTCAGAATACTATTGTTATTACAATTAAACTTTTTAAACACAGAGGTGTAACAATTTTAGAATATCTTGAATAATCATTTAAAATTTTTTTAATTTTTGGCTTCACAATGCTTTAGATTTTTATTATTATTAATTATTAATTTAATGTGGAGTATATTAATATGAGTATATTAATATTGAATTTTTTAAAATTAATTTTGATACCTCATGATTTTTTATTCCATATCACAAAATCTGATGTTTGAATTTAATAATAAGAATTGATAGATTACTTTTATTGACTTCAATTTATCATTATATCTAAAATTGAGTAACTTACTTACACTTTATAAGAAATAGAAATCTATTTTTCAAATTAAAATGATAAATTATGTTAATTTTATCAATTACAGTGATTGGTGTTCATTAACATTACTTTCAGTTTATTACGAAGAATGATGTAGCCTACTACTAAATTGTCATGATATTTTCCTTTTAATATTTCATAATGTTGCGAACTTACTACAAATATGGGAGATTCCTCTCTGGAGCAAGAGGCATCGTCTGCTCCATTTTGATGATGATTTTGAAATGCCTCCATAATTGTTTCCTCTTCTGATCTTACTCTTTTTCTAGACATCTTTTCTAGATTGACAATCTCAAACCCATCTGGCTTTTGTATTTCTAAAAAAAAAAATTAAAATAGTTATTTAAGTACTAACAATTTTTATGATAAATTATATTCCAAATAAATAAAATGAGCATACATTAAAAAAAGTAAAAATTTATTCTTCTATAAATTTAAATAATTCTAAAAATAAAAATTTTCTATAAGGTATAAAATAAAGTTAATTTGATAAAAAGAAATGGTTAAAATATTTTTTTTGTATATGTTTATTATGTAGTGACTAGTGCTCAAGTCCAGAAAATAAATGAAATCAAACTGATATGGTTGCCAAGGTTAATTAAAAAAAAGAATATACGTATATATGAGTTAATCTTGTCAATTCTTTTTATAACTCCCTAGGTAGATATATATACTTTTTAAAATAAAACTACAAATTAATTTACTAAAATTTATAAATACTATTTTTATAATTCCTTTTCTATCAAATAATAAAGCATAATTTTTTATGAGTCAAAAAGAATTTTGATTAAACTTTGAATGTCTCATACATTTATGAGTCTCTACAATTATTATGATTCACATTCATACTGTTTTATTATAAAAATAAATCTGAATGAGTCTGAGGGCAAAGGCCAAGTGGAACCAGATAAAATGATTCTGTTACTATTCTGTTGAGAAATAAATGTCATTGAGGATATTATTTTAATACAGTAAAGCTTATTCCAACAAAAAAGTAACGTAAGTGATAAACCTTAGGATAAGGTTCAGCCAACTACTAAAAAAAAGTAGTATAGGCTTTATGACAGGTTTACAAAAGCTATCTAATGAGATTTTAGATACCAACAGCCAATCATCATACTTTACAACCATTGAGTAAGCACCGAATAAACAAAAGTAGTAAACACCATCCAAAGCAGTCAGTGGGAACCAAAGAATTGGCTTCGATATTTTGTTAATCTCAAAGAATCATAAGCTAACGAGAAAACAATAATTTTATAAAATCAGTATTCGGTGCTTGAAATTAAAAAGAGAGTCCAAAGAGCTTGTTCCTTTCCTATTATAAAAATCACAAATTACAATTTTCACTAGCCGGTCACACCAGAGAGATCGTTAAGATAATAAAAAAACAATTCAAAAAAGTCAACCACGATTCTCTAACTGTTTCAATCGCGGGCACAACAATCGCAACAAAAACTGACAAGTCGCGCGTCTCTATGCGCCTGTAGCTTCGAAAGTAGGAAAACCTACGGAACTTTTGCCGTGTCTTTCTCCTTTTATCTCTCTTTTTTTGTCCTTCTGAAACGGCCTGATTTCCTCGGGATGTACGAATTCACACTCACGCACTCTTGGGCGCGCGCGTGAGACAGAGACACAAATAGAGGTGTGTTCTCGCGAAATATATATATATATATGCATATATCTACGAGCAGCCCCCTTTAAAGAGGTTTCGGTACATAAAATTCGCGATTCCGGGGCGACCTTCTGCTTCCTCTCTTTCTCTCTCCCCCCGTTACTCGCTCAGGCACAATAATGTTTAACTGGGCATGTACACACACACACACGCACTCTCTCTCTCTCTCTCTCTCTCTCTCTCTCTATTTTCTTTAATTTGTAGATTAGTATAGCTAGAGATTGTGTTTCCACCCACGGTTTTGATTCTCGCCGCTGTCAGCTGTCGACGAGATCGGAGAGGCATCGGAGGCATGGGTGCAGGCTACGGCATCAGCACTCGGCTCGCGGACCGTCGTCGTCGTGGTTGTGCAGGTCGTTGCCGATGCGGCGAACGATGACGATGATGGCCCAGACGAGGAGGTCGACGACAACGAAGAACTATGCTCCATGCCAGATCATTAGCTAGACTCGCGTTGCGAACACGGTACACACTAAAGATAATGGAACACTGGCAACGTGCTGCACACACCGCGCTTACCACTGTGCTTATGCCTACACCGCGTTCACTGACTGCACACCACGCAGTTGTATACGTTGCAATACACGCAGCAGACGCCCGATTTCTGTGCAGGCCTCCTGTGTCACATTAGACGTGTCCCGCTCCATCGCCTTTACTCCTCCTCTCTCTATCTCTCGTTCCTATTCTCTTTCTCTCTTTTCTGTACGGCTCCTCTTACAATGGCGTGATCCAAAACGCCGACGCGGCTGCGCGTGCAGTGAACGATCGATCGCCTCGCGATGATTTTCGATATGTCAACAGCCAGTGTACATTCGAAATATGCGGAAATGCCGCGCTTTCGCGCTACTTTGTTTTACTGTCGCACGCAAATTAATCAGGCAAACAATCAAGGTAAGCGTAACCCTAATTAACGCTTATGGACGCGACACTTTAGACTCCACCTTATATTCTTACCCATTTTCAGTGCGCGAGCTGGCCGCCGCGACGACGTCGGTTTTTCCCCTTCCCTCGTACTTCCACTCTGTCGTTCTTTTGTGTAATGCGTGGGTTCGTATATAACGTTCGATTGTACATAAATATATAGGTACCGCATTGTTCGTATATTATTGTTTTGTTTTGTTTTGTTTTTTTTTCTTCTTTTTTTTCGAGGTACAGACGACGTTGATAATGTACTTCACACTTTTAATGTACATGTTGAGTGTTGACAATGGTTAGTTTCCTAATTGGTCCAGGACCGGTGTAAGCATGGATTGGAACCGAGTTGGAACTCCATTCATTCCGTTACAGCTCGTGAGTATCGTAACTTTATGGTACCCAGAGGGGAATTCTGGATATAAATAAAATATAACCACGCTAACTCTCATCTATAGAGTGAAGGTGATGTATATTGTTAGATGTGACCAGAAATTAAAATAGTTATAGTCGTGTATGCATTGTATTTTAGAACTTTTGATCTCATTGTAAAATCATGTTAAAGTGGAATGATTGAGATTCACGTATCTAACGTTGACCTTGATGTAATTGAAGCATATATGTAGTGCGATAATATTATGGTTCTATACAGAAATTTTCGAAAACCGTTTTCTTTTTCTAAAGTTTATTATTCATCGCATTATTTCAAGTCTAGATTTTTTTTAGCTAAATTTTAGATAAATTTTTAGATAAATTTTAGCAAATGAAATTCTTTAATTTAAGCCCCAAATCGTAGCTGTACATTAAGTATTTACCCGGGGGCTGACTAATACATTTTTTCAGATTTATTATTAAATATCGGGAATAAACAAATTTATCAAATTAAAATGACAGTGAATGCAATTAGTGCATTTAAAAAGGTATTGAATGCAATTATGTACGCAATTTCGGGGGCCAGGTTCACACTGGTTTAAAAAAACTACTTGTAACGTACGTAAATTATCTGTAGAATAAACAACACTCAAATTAAAAACTACGAAGTTATAGAACTTTTAAAATGACTATACAGAAATAAAATTAAAATATCAAATGCACGTTTGTTAATTTACGTTAATTACACTTGTCTTTTTTTACTCGACGTTTTTCACTTTACATCATAACAACGCTACATATTTCGAACTTTTAAGTTCCGAAGTTAAATTCGACAAATATTAGGAATATTCATTTGCGGACAAAGTTGAAAACGTCATGCAAATAACATTGTCATGCTATAAATCACTGAACTAATAGTTATACGACCCGAAGAGAAGGTTATGATTTCAAGGATATTTTGAAATCGTATGTAATGTACTGGTAAAATTAACGTTATCATCTGCACGATTGCGTCATTCCATTTACTATTTTGAAATATTATTAATTTTAGGAAAAATGAAAATTTATTCCTGTTAGTAAACTTTCAATAATAAAAATACGGAGTTCATCGAAAATTACTATACGATATCAACAGACACATATATAACAACATTCACAAGGCATGTACTGGTCCAAACATCATTGATCAATCTTTTGCGCGTATATGAAGGAAGTTTGCGTCATTAACGTTAACCGAAAAGAGGCTGACGTGGCTATCATTCATTGATCGATATATCATCTATAGATACTTTAAAGTAAAAAAAAAATGGAAGATTTCTCTTCTACTACGATTAAACAATTTTACTCCATTTTTATTTTAATGTATATCGACGAATTCAGTACAATCAGCTCCGTTCTTAATCTCCGAAAAGAAAAGAAAGAAAATATTTTTCATCTCATAATGAATCTGTAATATGTAATCAATAATATTAAGTTTTATAAATAATAGTACTTATAACAATAACAATAAGTATTAAGATTTCCCGTTATAGCTGTTACAAAAAAAAATATGCCGTAAAAAGTTTCGCAATAGTTGTTGCAAAGAAAAAAAAAAGACGCAAAGTAGTGAAATTTCAAATCAAGAAATTCTTAATAGCATTTGGTGTCAGTTTTAATTCTGCGTACTGCACAGCATATATATACTTAGTTTTAAATTTGCAAAACACAAAGGCCGCTAAAAGCTTTGAATAGACTGCCCAAAAAACTAAACGATCATCCCACACATCACACTACATTTTTTGGCCAAGCAACAAAGCCGCTTATCTATTCAACTAGCGGCCAAAATAAAACGGCAAAAATAAGACGTACACTTTACATCTATATAAAGCGACTCGCGAAGCGTGTCCCGGGTTCCGGCTTCTTCGCGTACCTGTGCACGTTTAATAACGCTGCGGCTCTATGCGTGTTATAAGCGATACGCACACTGAGTAAACCTCAACAGCTGTCTCATATACATACATGTATACAGTGCAGATGCACGTACGAGCGGTTCGAAAAATCAGGCGGTGTGTCAAGCGACGCGCGCGATTCCATTGACTCACGCGGACTCCTTTTTTTTGCTCTCCTCAGCTATTCCTTCAATAATTATCGACTGCTTTTTTAGTCTCCGGTATAAAGAACACACTCGACGCTTTTTTTCTTTTTTTAAAGCAGAACAACGTCATTACACTTAAATTTAACGCTGATTTACTGTGGTCAATAAGTTTGAGAAAAAAAAAAGGGAACCGATAAAATCATTCTATTTACCGAATTATAACCTCGTACTATTATAAACATTATTGTTCTACTACTGGCTATCCTTATCAGCGACAGTTACATTTTAAATTTAGAACAGATCATTTCGCGCAAAATGTTGCAAAATCAGCAATATTGTAAACAGCAGCCGCGCTTTTTTATTGGCGATAAAAATACCTATCTATGCATTTCTCGCAGTGTTTTCTTTTGTTACCTTGAAACAAGTTCAGGCTGCGACTTCCGTCACGCTTTTTTCTCTCCGCTCTCATTTGGCTTATCATATTCCACCGGCTAGTTATGTATTCCAGATGTCACGATTATGCCGAATCAGCCGAATCTCGCGATGACTCGGTCACCTCGTCGATATCGACGGTTTTGACGTAATACCGAGCTTATCAGGTATTCGCTTGTCCAAGTTAATCCATTCAAATGCAACTCCTTCACTTATCATCAAATACAATTTACTCCTAGACTCTTCCGACAAGTCATACGACACCGCAATCAACAAAAACAATCAGTTCACAACCAATGCTATTCCAAAGAACTCGTCCATAAAAATGACAGATAAACGATCTGTTAATAACCGCGAGGATGTATGTTAGTTACATAACTAAATTAAAAATCTCCACGAATCACAGCAAAGAGTTCAGCTCGCCTTATAGGTATATGCGATAAGCGCAAATCGGGCACTCGATCGCACACCAAAAAAAATCAAATCCTCCAACTAATTCGAAAGTCGTAAATCAATCGTCAACAAAACGATGAATCTCGGATGAAATAAGTAGGTAAAAAAACAATATTCGATATATCGTGAGACTCGCTCGTATTGAGCGTCACGCACAAACACTAATTTCCGCACACCTGCTTCATTGAGAACGTGCAGAAGGCAGACGCCGCACGTATAGAGTATCAAGAAAGCGCGCGTAACGCAGCAGATCATGCGCTCCTCTCGAGTTGCACTGCTAGAGCGCAAGTGCAGCAACAAGAAGCAGCCGAAACAGTGGTATAGCAGGAGCGACGCGGGAGAAGGAAAATATAAGCGCGCTGACGTAATATCGGATGATCGCCGCGCGAACGGCCACGCGATATAACACGTGGACCGGCGAATATAATGATTATAAGCATGTACTCCGCGCCACACGTCGCCAACGGCGCCACCGCTCACTCCCTTCGCGCGCGCGTCTTCTCTCTCTCTCTCTCTCTCTCTTGCAGTGCAGCACAAATACCTATACCTACCTCGGCTGACGGGACTGACTTAACCGTTATTGCGCTGCTCTTTTAATTGTGTAATGAATTTCCAAGCATATTTTGCGCGCAGCCTGTGTTTATGCGGTTTGTTAAGGGACTGCTGAGAGTTGAATTTTTTCTCTCTTAGCGCTGTATATTATGCTTAATGCGTGCTCGGACTTACGGCTCGAATGGAATTCCTATACGTTTCAAAATTATACTGTTATAAATATCTTCTTTTTTGCAGCGCATGCAGTAATTTCTCGCTGATAAAAGCTATTGAAGTAGCTGTATAAGCCTGAAAAAGGCTTGGGTAAGCTCAATTAAAAAAGAAAAAAGAAAAATCTAAGTATTGAAATTCACTTTGCGAGGTTCTTTCAATCCGTTCATTGAACGCTGATTAATTATAATGAGATGTATCGTAATTTGATCTTAGCTTGTCGAGTACGAAGAGGATCGATTCCATTGAACAATGCGATTTTGCATATGAAAGTAAATACATCGATCGACGAGTTCTGAATCATTATTTATGAATCACTGATTGTTCCGTACTTAGTTCGAGTTAACGGTATTGAATAATTCGTCGGTACATTTGACCGGATATAGTCATATAGGATTTAGATATGTCCTAGAGATGATTGATCAGTCCTGACTCATTGGCTTTAAAGCACAAATTGAATGTTTAGAATAACAAGTCTGTCAGTCATAATAGTGTACAACAACAAAGCTAATAAAAATATACAAAGGTTATGTATCACGCAATCACACAATCAAGCAGATGTGAAAATTTTACCGATAATATGTAAAGTCACTCGATCAGCGATATTAAAAAGTTGTCTATAAGCCTGTATAAGCCTAAAGTCGTGTATAAGCCTGCACTTAAAAGGCCTTAATTTTCTATCGAAGAACAGACATGATTTTTCTTGGAAGATGTCTGCACATTTTCTAGCTTCTTCTTATTCCGAGTTGGTACGAATGCGTGCTTATCTCTTTTACTGTATTCATAAAGTTGTCGTACTTTACAAATTAGTTGAGCGAAAAGTGGCTTTACTAATTGACTTTTCCTCAATTAAAAAGTAAAATTACGGTAGTAAATATCTGTCTGCCTTTTACTCGATTGTTATCTACATCGATTTTCATAAATCAACTGTTATGATGTTCGAAATGACTTATGGCTATTTTCTTTTATGTATTGTACTTACATAAATTAATGGAAAAATCTAATTAGTACAATTAAATAATTCAATGGTTTGTATTCGTTAGGATTTTTATCAATTAAGACTTGTAATACTATAAATTACATATTATAATTAATTAATTTTAAAGAAACCAAATTATTTGACTCCAAATTAAAATGATTTGCATCGATACATTATACTCTTACGAAATAGAATTCATCGTTTAATACTGAAATGATTGAATTCAAATGTTGGAAGATTAAAAATGTCCAAAAAAAGTACTGCATTTCTCGCCTTTTTATCGATACTCTGTCACTTTGATCAATAACGCCTGATTTTGTCCTAATATAATTGTAAGATGAGTCACTATACCAAAGATAGGAATAAAATCTTTTTTTGCCTTATTAGAAGATATAAAAAAAAACTACAAAGAAACAATCATTATATAGGTTCAGAAACGAATGGAATAATCAAAAAACTAAATCAAAATTTAAATACACTCATGATTATTACGTACGTACACGACATTGTTTTATCGGCCACTCCGTGTACAATTATAAATATAGAATAGCGATTTTATGATTCCACGTTATTAACCTCCGATTATAATTATACTAAAACTGCTTTAGCTGTTTGTTTTCAAAAGAATCTCAATTTTTTTCAATATCGCCAATCACACGCACACATATAAAATAGAACTCGGAAATTTTCATCGATAAAAAGCGTTCTCTCTGAGTAGTCAATAATTATCTTGGAAATAGTACAACAAAGGCTTTTTTCAAAGATAAAAGAAATAATTTCTAAATTTCAGATGCCAAGGGAAATATATAAAAGGCTCACAGTTAAGTCTATAATTTCGAGACATTTAAGTGCCTCATGCTGCTATTAGAATTTATCAAAAAACAATATCTTTTGCCATCAAATATAATCTATAAATAAAGTCTCCTTCCGATAATCTTACTAAAGATTGTTAATCTTTCAGGGAATTAGCGAAGAGTCGCTTGTATCTGCGAAACACAAATATCGTTCTGCTGAATTTTGAAATGTAAATCTTTGGACCTTCATGCATAAATCTTTTTTAAAATTGATAGATCTCTGTGCAAATAATACAATGTAAGATGTAATATATAAAAAAGATATATTTTTTTTTAGTTCAACATCTTTCTTGAGAAATTGATTTTTATCAACTTAACCGCTAAAAAATGATTTTTCGCTATTTTTATAAGGCCTGCCATTTCGAAGCCTTTGGATGGGTATCGCCTGAAATAGAAACATTTGTATTCTGTATTATAATAAGAAAGTTCCCAAAGTTCCAGCTTAAAAATTCGCAAAGAAAATTGGTTAACTTAATAGTATACGTACATATGTCATCCTTACTAAAAAAAAATACATGATATTGTTTTTCACCATGGTAGAGATTTGTTTTATTCTAAAATATGTGACTTTCAGAGTTGGAAACTTTTTGCGCTGGCGATAATATAAAACACTTCCGCGTAGCGATTGTGTCTAATAAAAAAATTGCTAAATCTCAAAGCATTTCTACTTATCGGTACGTTCCTTAACGAATGTACTTGTAATAATTGAATTTCGCCGCAATCAAACGAAGAGATTACAATCCCCTCGCAATACCCTGTGTCCCTCGAGTGTTAAGACGCTCAAAACCAATCTAAAATTCATTTCTCCACTAGATTACTTCCTGTGGGGATACTTAAAAGATCGTGTTCATAAAACTAAGCCTCAAAATTTAGATGAATTGCGGCAAAGGATAATTGATGAATGCACTTTGATTCCGGCAGAACAATTTGAAAATTCCATTGATAGTTTTTATCATCGATTATGTTACTATCAAGAAACAGAAGGTCATCAGTTTGAACATTTACTGAAATGATTCAATCTAGTGTTGCCTTAATTGGTTCGACTGAGTCTTGCCTTAATTGGTCGGATCTAGTCTTGCCTTAATTGGTCGGACTGAGTCTTGCCTTAATTGGTTGGACAACGCCAAGTCTTACCTTAATTGGTTGGACCAAGTCTTGCCTTAATTGGTTCGACTGAGTCTTGCCTTAATTGGTCGGATCTAGTCTTGCCTTAATTGGTCGGACTGAGTCTTGCCTTAATTGGTTGGACAACGCCAAGTCTTACCTTAATTGGTTGGACCAAGTCTTGCCTTAATTGGTTGGACCGAGACTTGCCTTAATTGGTTGGACCTAGTCTTGCCTTAATTGGTCGGACCTAGTC